>CM036538.1:2246423-2256423 GCA_020745685.1 Tautogolabrus adspersus | reverse complement strand
CCCTAGGTTTTTTAAGACCATTTCATTCCCATATTTCTTTAAAATCTATCTTTTAGTTCTTCCCCCCCCACCCATCTTTCTATCTCTCACTTAGTCTAATGAATATTTCACATAGAAATGCTATTTATAGATGGTTCCTTCGCTCCATCCATCAAGCTCAGCTTTCTCATCTGCACGTATTACTCAGTGGTTATCAGATCGAGCTTCAGCTTCCCGTCACTTTCAATCGTCATCAATCCTCAGGATGAATACGTTTCCCTCTCAATCACTCGTCTAAGACGGACGGTTCGCTCTGGTTTTATTTGATCATGGATCAACTTTTATCAAGGTTTCTGTCACAGAGGAGAGATGATATGATTTGAGTGAAGCTCTACGATGAAGTTTCTTATCCCCAGGGATCCTTCTGTAGCACGCCAGCTTTTTATTTATATCAACACGGCCTGGAGGTAAAACAGTGTAACAAGTTTAAATACATCCTTAATATCCTCAAATAAGTCCGCTTTGGGGGGCGGCCATAGCCTGGAGGTTATGTCGAGAGCCCCATGTACAGAGGCTATAGTCCTCGGCCCATTCCTGCATGTCCCCCCCCACTCCTTTCTCCCAACACTTCCTGTCTCTCTTCAGCTCTCCGATCTATTAAAGGCAAAAATGACTTTAAATAATCAGCTTTTAAAATTCCTATTGCCGACTTTTCTACGTCCCTCTGTCCACACAACGCATTGAAATCATTAAACACACGTTTCTTTATATCTCACATTCAGCAACAAGACAAATCAAAGTGCTTCACACGCGACATCAAAAGCATCAAGACAAAGGACAGATAAACACTTTTTAATAAAGCATTTAAAAATCATTCAAACGGAAACTTTTAAAGAGAGGAAAGAAAAGCTGAAAAAGAGGCTAACATTTTATTTAAGCAAAGAACCATTTTTTCCACCGCTTCCATTTGATAACTCCTTCGTGCAACCGCGAGTGGAGAGGGGTTGGAGATGTGTTGGTGGAGGAGAGCGGAGGCTTCAGTATGGAGGAGGTGTGGTCAATCAGCAGTTTGTTTTGGTTTCATGATGGAGCTCAAGGGCGACACCTACTGGATCACAAAGTGGCACATTCTTCCTTTAACCCTTAACTTCTCCACTGCCCGCTCACCCAGTCATAACAATGTTGCATGAAAGCTTGACCATGAGCTTTGGTAGGCGGAGTCCATGTTTTACTTCACGAGTATACAGTATGTGTGTGTGAACATAAGAGGACAAGGCAGCTGTTGTGTTCAAGCGTGTGTGTGTGTGTGTGTGTGTGTGTGTGTGTGTGTGTGTGTGTGTGTGTGTGTGTGTGTGTGTGTGTGTGTGATTGCTGAGCAGTTACAGAGACAAACTTGGACCTTGGAGACATTTCTGATGAAATCAAAAGAAACAGCAGTACATTTCAGACGTTTTTTTTGATGGCACTGAAGCAGAGATAAATGTTGGCTTTGATTTCGCTGCAGGGCTGAAACCTCACACTTTCAATCTGCTCCTCTGAGACCCCACAGCGGTTCGAACCGTTTTCACAGCCTTGTGGAAACGATCAACACGTGCACGTTACGTATTGTTACAAGTATTTTCATACAGTTCATTAATGCACAACATTCATAACTGCTACATAAATATGAGTGACTGAATGTTGGGCCTGTAACTGTGTTTCAAAAACATTGTTGCTGTTGGCGGGTTTTGCTGACTGACCTCACAGTGACGGAGTTTTAATGGCAGCAGATGGACGTTTACCTCATTTTGGACGGAACGCCGTTGATTGTTTTCTGATTAATGTCATCAGCTGTTCCCCTTCTTACTGTCGTCTTCTCTTCCTGTGTTTGATAAAAACCTCTGAGGAGGACTTGTGAAGGTTTCCTGATGTGAGTTTATTTTGTTTTTCTTAGAGGAGATCTATCATCCTCACTTTCAGCATTAATGATGTCAGTCTGGGACACCTTTTGAGTAGCGTGGCGAGATGTGAAGCTCAAATCCCTCATTTCAGCTTCTGCCTGAAAGGCTTTTTTTCAGCTGCTGTCTCTTTAAGGCCCCCACCCCCACGTGCCCACTCTCCTCTGATTGGCCAGTTCCATTTGCAGTCTTTGAAATAGCTTCCGGGTGGGCGTGTCCTTGAAAGAGCTGCTGGGGTGGGCGTGTCCTACAACTTCGCTCCATGCTTTGCTCTGATAAGTCGGCAGAACCTGACGTCAGTTCTCGTAACGTCTCGTTCAGAGCAGCAGGAAAGCACGTCCTAGGGTTTCCCCCAACAACTATGTATCTTTTAAAAAAAAATCTTTGCCAAGGTTAAGTATGGACATCCAGCATCCTAACATTAAATGTAAAATGTATTTGAAAATGGATCAGCAGAATAGATCTTCTTTATTGTGTTGACTCCTGAATTTTCTGGCTATGTGAGTTTTAGCTGGAGCATATATCAGCTATAACTCATAGTTTCTACGTCTATCGGCTGTTCTTCATGTTACACAGAATACCTGTGTTTAAGACATGACCCTTCTAAACCCAAGACAAATAAATCCCCAAAATTCTCCACTAATTTAGCACAAATTGATCTGAGAGCTGATAGCTAGCTTTATCTTCTTCTGACTGCATTGAAACGGTTTGAAAGTGTGAAAGCATGGCCAATATTTTATTTATTGCAACAAATTCAGACTTTCACGAAGTGTTTGTTGTGAAGACACATATCACAATAACGCTGAAATTAGGATTAACAGCAACAACCTACAGGACTGAGACTGTGCATTCTGTGTGACTGTAAATTCAGTGCATGCATGTTTGACTGTCTATGCACACGTGGATGAGTGTGTGTGTGTGTGTGTGTGTGTGTGTTTGTGTATGTGTTTGGTTGTTTGTGTGTGTGTGTGTGTGTGTGTGTTTGTGTACCCTGTAGGCGACAGTGCAGACAGCATCTCATTGAATCACTGTAATGGGCTGGTAATGGGCCTCACAGAGTGGTTGAGTGTGTGGGGACCATGAACGGTCCAGAGGTCAGTGTGCTGCTGTGGAGCCTGCAGGTTTCACAGTCTGTGGGTCTGATGGGTTCTCAGTACCAGCAGGTCTAACGGTGAAAGATTGATCTGGGATCTCTGCTGAGTGGACGGGGGGGGGGGGGTTATCGTTGCCGTGGGAACAACAGATGTTATGTCAAAGACTGCTACACATGGAAGCGTGAGCTGCTACTGAAAGCTGCCGTACTGTTGCTGTATGTGCTGCTGTGATAAAAACGTCATGTACATTAGACTCTGATACATTAACTCGTCTGTAAACATATTCTCTTCCTCAGGTCAGTTTCGCCCGGTCGTCTTGACTACGGTCAACGCAGAGGTCGTTTTCATCTGGTGGGTGGGGGGGGAGCGTCAGAGGAAACTCCCATGATTCCCTGCCAGCCTTGGCATCGTCTTGGTTGTTGTATTGATTGAGAGCCCCCTGGTGCTCAGTATGGGGACATACTGAGCATTTAAGTTCCTGATTTGACGATCTTTACCTGTTCCACATTTAACACTCATACTTATACTGAAAATGTTTGCACTAAAGTAAACTTTATTAGTTTGTTTGACATGGAGCAGCTCAACAGACTTTTGACTTGACTGGATTAAAGCTTCTGTGGCGCTATCATCTCAAAGCCTTGGAGGAATTCTTTGAAAGCTCACAGCTGATACTCACTCGTCTAGAGTGACATCATAACCTGAAGGCTAATCAACAGAGGACGCACACATGGTTAAAGTGGGCGTGAAAGCGTATCCGCGAGAGTGAATCTGGTGTGACGAGCCAAATATTAAAGCTAAATATCATTGTTAGATATTCTGAGATGAGAATGATGATGACTGAAGTTACTGTCCGCTAAAAGTGACACAACTCACAAGTACGCTCCTAGTGTCTGTCCCGTGAGGCAACAGTCGGAGTGTTTGCAGCGCTGTGCACGTTAAGGGGAGCGTGCATGAGCGAGAGGAGAGCAGCCGGTAAGATCAGGTCAGAATTAACATCAATTAACATAAATTATAAACCTCCCGTTTGAATATTTTATCACCGTGTACTTCATTCTTCACTTCATGCATTACTTCCCCTCACACGCCCCGCCCTTAATCCCCCCCCATACTCCTCCTCTCTCTATCTGACCCCATCACGCTTTTCCTTCTCACCCACCTCCCCCATCAGCCCCTCCCCTCCTCGCTCTTCCTATCTAATTCCAGTTGATGGACTGATGGACATTTCCATTGACCTGATTAGGCGCGCTCTATCTGCCAGTAATAGCTGTGCAGTGTGTTTGTGTGTGTCAAATCATCTGCATGTGTGTGTCTCGCTTAGAGTTGTGTGTGTGTGTGTGTGTTTGTGTGTGTGTGTGTAAGTGTGCGCGTATACACTTCTCGTTTGTTGCCATAGCAGCCCACAGGAGCCCCTCTAGGTGATTTAAATGTACTTTATGTGATGTTTAAGTCATCTTAGCTGTGTTCATGTATCTCATCTCCCTCTAAAGATGAGCACGAGCATCATCTGTGAGGTCAGTCCACTCTGTAACATTTTAAAACCCTTCAGCAAGTTATCCTCATCTTCCTTTTAATACAACAAACTGTCAAATATTGATTTTAATAGGATTAGGAAAGGAGGAGCTGCTTGAGTCTTGAGAGTACTTTGCTGAGCTTGCTTTGAACCTCTGCAGCTTTGTCAGAGTCAGAGGGAAGGATACAAATCTGTGCAGCAGAACTGGAGATATTCCTTCTGTCATGTAGAGTGAAGCAGACGATCTCTCGTGGGTGTTCTTGTATTTTAATGTAATATTCAGTTGAGGTTTTTATGTGATGAAGCTCTTTTGTGTTTGTGTGCTTATCCATTCCACCCTCACTACTCCAAACAGCACTAACAGCTCTGACATGGGCGCTCAGGTCGAGACATTTCGGATCTATTTGGCTTTGAAAGTTTTTTTAATGTTTCCAATGACTCCCTCCCACTGCTTCATAAAGTACGGCACAGTGAAAGATTCCCTAACTTCATCCTGCTTCCAATCAGATGTCCAGGATTTAAGCTCCCAGACAGATAAGTCGGAGCTGGATCCCCTCCAGTCCCAGAGGTGCTGCTCTCTATCTCCTCTCTTTACTCACTTTGGATGTGGCTTAAGCAAACACACGATGTTTGACCTGCGGCTTTACAACGCTATCACTTTATTAAACTCTAAGTGCAGTTGTTACTCTTTATCTACACCAACACCCGGAGTTTTTTTTGTCAATGTTTTCCTGGAAACTGCTGTGTTCAGTTTTATACGGAGGTTTGGTTTGAGCAGTGACGCTGAACTATTCTGTCTCTGCAGCAGGCGACCAAAGTAATGAGTTAAAAGAAGCTAAGTAATCATTCTTAGTGAGCTTTGACACTTCCAGTCAGAGGTACTGGGTTCAAGTCTCTCTGTGTTTGAGGATGCATTAGACACTTTAAAAGAACAATGTTCAACTTTTAGATCCAGTAGATGTCGCCCTTGAGCACCAGCATGAAACCAAAACAAACTGCTGTTTGGCCACACCTCCTCCATACTGAAGCCTCCGCTCTCCTCCAGAGACACACCTCCAACCCCTCTACACTCAAGCTACAGTCACCTGTGTCCTGCATTGTTGTGTTAGCATGCTAATGTTAGCGCTCTTCAGTTAGCTCGTAGCTTCATATTCCACATAAATTGACGCAGAATGGCCGTGATCTCAAAACGCTTACGTGACATCCAAATAATCAGTGAGTATGTTCTTCTTCTTCTCTCTAGTCCTTGACTAAAACAGCTTTTATACACAAGGGGAGGAGCCGGCCGTCCCGTCCATGTAAACACGGCTCTGACAACAACACAGCCAGCGGGACTCGAGCTTCTCCCTCATTGTAGACAGTCATGACTCAGAGACACATTTACACAGGATAGAGGATTTATGATTTATTGATGTGGAACACGTCGCACATTCTTCCTTTAAATGAACCAGACTAGTTGGTGTGGGACTTCTGCAGTGAGTGTGTTTACATGGACTTGAGTCTTGTCCTGTTCTGATCACATTCAGGATGTAGCGTTTACATGCACACAGAGAAACCTGTTCTTTCATATTCCGGTGTTCATTATAAATACTCGTATCCTGCTTCTGATTACTGCATCTTATTTGTGCAGGCGCCTGTGATGTTTGAAAATGACACCACTGAGTAACAGTTGAACCTGTTTAAATCTTAATGAAGTAAATACATGTGTGAGTTGTGCATGTGATCTGAGGCAGTGTGACAGACAGCAGGCAGAGGCCGCACTCAGCATCAAGAGGAGGATAGTTATCTAACATGTTAAGAGCCCACCAGAGAGAGACCCTCTTCATTCTGAGTGTTTGCTGTTAATGGGCCCCGTGATGATTGTCTCATTAAGAACATGAAAGCCGGTTCTCATCAGGACCGTTTGTTGACAAATGCTCCGGCTTGTCCCACGCCGGCCTCAGTGTGGTAAACAATAAAACACAAACACGACACGCTGAGGGGAGGAGAGAAATCCTTAAAGCTGCATTTACGGAGAACTGTGACCTGTTCAGTTTTTAGGTAGAGGCGGGCGAGATGACCTCAGATTCATATCAGGCTGTTTTCTTTGCTTTTTCCTTTAACGCTGTTATATCACGGTATCACAGAATTAAAAGGGATTAAGCATATGAGCACATTCACACACTAAGACCCTCTTTTTCCCCCTCAAAGACGCCTGTTTAATCAGATATCTGACTCGTTTCTGTGCAGGACACCAGAGTAGGATGTCTTCTGACTCAATCTGTGTGGTTTAAAGTTTCATGTCTGGTGTTAATGTGCTGCTGAAAACACCACATTTCCTGATATGACTGCATCATAATAAAAGCGTCTTAAAAGTTACGTAAAAAGTGGGGACTTTTACTGTGAAAGAAGTGGCGGAAATAGAAGCTTTAACGGAGCTACAGTTAGTGGACACTGTCGGCAGTTTTAGTCTTTTCAGACTTCTTGAAATAATCTTGGACTCAATGCAGGCGAGACATCAGGTTAAACACCTGTTGTAATAGGGATGCAAATCTGTTCCAGCCTGAAAGAGACGCGCTGCAGGCGAGCACGCTGGCTCTGCAATGAGTGTCATAAAGAATCAAGCAGAAGACCCGGGGACTCAATCTGAGCTGTTGTCCGTCACACTTCACTATTTATACACTATTCATTAGAGTAATCGTCGCCTGTGTTTAAACTGGGGATGACGGAATGACAAAAATCCATGTCGTGGCAGAACGTAATACCAGTGACGGTACTGATACCAGTTTATGTCCTGTGGATGAATGAAGGAGCCTCATTCAAGCTGCTGCAACATTACATACAGCCTCACTGCTGTTACACACAGATGTCCTCTCTGAGTCTGACTCACACACACACATCTCTTTATATGACAGACGCACATGAAGCACTGTGAGGTTTTCTTGGCTTGCGTGACAGTGAAGTGAGAGCCACCTATTTGTGTTCGTTCAGTAGACAGGAGACTCGCTCAGACTCTGCTGCAGGCTGAACGCTGCATGCTGCATTTGTCCCAGAACTACTGTATGTTCTACACTACTGTGTGTGTGTGTGTGTGTGTGTGTGTGTGTGTGTGTGTGTGTGTGTGTGTGTGTGTGTGTGTGTGTGTGTGTCTCTGTGCGTGTGTGTCTCTGTGCGCGTGTGTCCGAGAAGGAAAGAGAGAGAAACAGAAATACACTACACAATGCTTTAAGTTAAAGCTACATTCATTTTGTGAGGGGCCAACAGAGTCTGCATGCATTGTTCCCTGAGTCACAAAAAGTTACTCTGGTGGCAACCACACGTTACATGTGTGTGGTCTGCTGTTGCCACCAACTAGTTCTCCCAATTTCCACATACTCGGTGCGTGCCGCGGTCCGTCAGCGCCGCGCACTATGCCGCCATTTGCTGTGAGCGCCGCGATCTGTCTCCGGATCGTGCCAGCAGCGCCACTACGCTCTGCTTCTTTCAAATACGCTGAAAGGTCTTCTTCTGAAGGTGCCTGCTGCAAGCATGTGTCAAGCTGGACAGGAAGTCAGACGAGGAAACACACAGAGTGTCCGGTCAATTTCAAAATAAAACACAATATACAGACTCACAATTGTATTTTTCATCACTTTATCAACATTAGGTCAAAACAGGCACCGAATGAACGAATCATCCTCAGATAGACAAAGCAACATGTTGTTTGCACGTTTTCTCTTTATGCTGCAGGATCTTGTAGTTCTTCTGGGATGTGTACAGCTGATCATGGTTGCGCTCACGCTCCAGAAATGGATTCAGTGAGGCAAGGTCCACACCGTCCGACAGAGCAAAACCGTGGGATGCACAGATTATGTGGAAATTTGGGGTTATATACTGCATGTCTTCTCAAAGGCACATAAAGGTCAAGCAAAGTCTGGGAGGACAATTAAGACTATAAACAAAGTATGGCCTGTGTTTGCGGTCCACTATTTCACTGACATTGGAGTCATTGTAGAAATCTGTATCAACATCATGCAGTCCTGAACAGTGTGCAGAAGTGTCTGTAAGTAAACACGTTTTGTCTCTTTAAATGTCTTAACTCCGACATGTTCACATGTTTGAGTGTGACAGAAGTTTAGAGCAGATGGCTGCTGCAGAGATGACTCAGTCTTCTCTGTAACTTCTTTAGAGATAAACATCGCCGAGCGAGTTTCTTACCCTGGTTTGGTTTCTTTGCATTTGAAATTATTTGTACAGACTGTCTTGGGGGGAAGGGACTGCAGGGCCAATGTTTGTTCCTCATGAGCTGGAGTCAGAATGATGGCATCGTCAGCTTTCCATTTTATATATGTCTAACTTTATTGAATCTAAGGGAAGGATTTTCTGAGAGACCGCTGGTACACAACCTTTGAGTGTTTTCATTTGTTTTTCAGTCAAACTTCCCCTCTTAGGATTTAGAGTTAAGACGACAAAGTATACAGCTACCCTTCAGGGTTAAGTGTCCTACCAAAGAACACATCGGACATGTAGCTGCAGGAGCTGGGGATCAAACCCTCGACCTTCCAGTTGAGAGACGACCGACTCTACCACTGAGTCACAGCCGCCCCTTTACTTTAGTAAGAGAGTCTGTAGATAAACTGGGAGACGCATTTAAATGCAACGTTATAAAGACAGCCTATTCTTGCACAACAAAACAATTACTCAGATTGCTGACAAAAATAGATTTTAGGAAGTGGCCTCAGAGTTTCAGGTCAATTCAACAAAACAAAAATCGAAGTGCAGGGACTTGAGTGTGGTGCCAGTCAGTCCTCCTCCAGGATGGATCATTTAAAAACCTCCTCTCTGTATTGATTTCAGAGTTAAGTTGGAGCACATGATGAGTGTAATGGCGCTGTCGGCAGGTGATAGAGGTCTCTGTGTTAGGCGGAGGACAATGTAAAACCTGTACATATGATAGGTATGTGAATAATTCATGTCCAGGCTCTGGCCTTTATCTTATGAAGAGCCTTGTTACTGGATGAGTGATGAGACGCTGATGCTAACATTTAGCTGACTCATCGTTGACCGCTGAGCTAACCGCTCACTGTCTATATGAGATGTGTAACCTGACACCCATCCATTTCCCTCAGAAGCGAAACACTGCTGCGGTGACGTGTGGGTGAAAGGACAAATGAAAGGTGACATCATTGTGCTGAGCCGACAGTTTTCTACGACGACAGAGGTTAGGGTTAGGGTTAGACAGTGAGACAGCAGAGTGTTAGACCTGTAACATGCTTCAGTCCAGCCGGGTACAGATGACGGGTTTGATTTGAGAGGCACAAAGATCATAGATTTGATTAGTGAATTATTTTCCCAGTGTGTCTCTGCCGCTATATAAAAGTATGGTGTTCCATAGGGCTCAACTCAGTGGTACCATAAGTTAAAAATCCCGTTCTTTTTCTCCATAGTGGATTTGATTATTAGTCATAATGTTGTAACCATCCATGGACTCATCCATTGTTCTGATAGAAATATTGAGCATC
>CM036538.1:2168923-2241423 GCA_020745685.1 Tautogolabrus adspersus | reverse complement strand
ACCCAGTCAGACTTCGGGTGGTGGGACAACTTTGAAAGTGAAATGGTCATTGCAGAGGAATGGGGAGAAAAGGTTCACATGTCAAGGACATTGTTGTTGACTTGGCGTGCTCATGACAGCTGTAACTGTGTGTTTTCTCGCTATCATGTGGATGAAAATGTTTTTGAGAACTGAGCGTGTGCGGACGAGATAATTTTTTTTAAATACCTGCCTACATGTGGACTAGGCCTTAGAGAAGAGGAGAAATGAAGAGCGATAAAAGACCAACATGGAGAGATGAAGCTGGTGAAAGAGGAGAACAGATGAGACAATGGAGGAGACGACAGGAGGAGGAGAAACTCTGAAGGGCTCACCATGGAGAGTTAGCGAAATAAAAAAGAAAGCATACAGCAAGGCGTAAGAAGGCTACAGAGAGAGTGAAGTGAGGAAACATCACTCAATGAATGAGAGCTAAAAGCAAAGTAAAAAAGTTAGAGAGCCAGACGGGGTGATTAAAATCCACATGAAAAAGAAAGGATGACAACGTTTTTTTTAAAGTGTCACAGGCGGCAGCAGACGTAACACGAGGTGACAGAAACCCTGCTGAGGGAAGGAGGGTGAATTTAAATGTGTGTGTGTGTGAGAGCAGCAGAAAGACAAGTGTGAGACGGTGAAAGCCCACAGCATCTTCTTCATCCGTCATCCAGCTTCTGCAGATAAGTGCTACTGACCTCATTACTCTTCCCCTCCCCTCCTCCTGTCCCTTCCTCTCCTCGCTCGGCTGATGGAGCCGACAGATTGCAGAGTAAAGTGATGGGAGGTAGGAAAAGTGGAGATGCAACCTGGGAACATGAGATCACAACAGCGAGGAGAGGATGTGTTTAATTTGTCATAGCATGCCTGAGATGTTTCTGAACTCTGGGAAACTTTGACAGTTTGCTGCATCATTCCTGTTTCTTTGCACTAATGGTGTTCCTGTTTGATCCTTTTATTTGATGTTTATTAAGACGGTAGGTTTATTTGTCCCACGATTTGAGATCAGGGAGGCCACACAGTATCGGCTCCACGATGTGCAACCTACAATAATAACCATGTGTTAAGCATTTGAATGTGCTTGTGAATAAATGTGGTATTAGGTTCATAACGTGATCAACAGTCAGGCTGGGATTACAACAACAGATTATAAACAACATCAATTGATGGGTTTTCTTTTCCATGTTTGCTAGACGTTTTGTCGGTTGTAAAAGCTGTAGAGACAGGAAATGCACGTAAGAAGGAGCAGATGTCATGCTGCAAAGGGCCGAGGCTACGAGGCAGCTGTGGTGAGAACTCGGGCTTTGTTTACACATCAACATCTACATTTTAGTCAAACCTTTTGGTGCATTTTAGCTGTTTGTTTACACGACAACAGCATTTCAGGTGCCTGAAAATGCAAAATTTTGAAAACGGGTTCCAGAGTGCAAACTTTGAGAAAAGCGGAAATATTTCACTCATGCACGGTTGCAGTCAGTAGCCATGTATGAGTGGGAAGACAGCTCTGTACAGTCTGCCGTTAAAGCCGTGATATTTACACCCCTGTGACATTTCACCTTCAATCTGAATGTTGCCGAGTTTTATTGAAGTGATCCCCCTCTGTGCTGTCTTTAGAAGTAGTAACAGAGGCGCTACAGAGGAGAGACGGGATCGGTGGAGCCAGCGGGGGAGTGCAGTGCGAATTCACAGACTGGGATGACAGCTGAGCTCAGTTACAGCTCTTTAGCGATCAGCAGCCTGTCTGTCAATTGTCTGCATTGTCACAGGCTTAAACTAGAACAACGCTGCTGCCATCCACTTAAAAACGTGAACTGAAAACGAGAGGAGGTGAAGACGTCCACTAGAGAGCAGCAGAATGAGTTGCAGGGAACATAATCTTTAATTGTACAGTAAACAGTTCGCATGTTTGGTAGTTCTCCTTCCATTTTCTTTCATTTCTCTGTAATATTTATAAACTGCAGAGCTTCAGAGTCGAGTTTAGAGTCGGTGCAGAAGTGCAGAGCAACATGAAATCAGGAGGTCAGAAAAGCAAGTTGTTTTTATTCTCTGTTTCTGTCATTTCAGCTCTGTCAGCCTGAGTGCTCTCTACTGCGCGTCGCTGGCAGGGTTTTCCGCAGGCATAACCTGAATATCAAAGTTACATGAACTGAATACAACAAAAGGCTGTCCTGACGTTAGCCCACTTTCACCCACAGTCAGCCTGCCTCTTCTTCAGCACACTGTGAGCTTCCTGTGTGCTTCACACGCATGTTTTCAGCTCACTCCTCTGACGTTTTTTTGTCCCCTTAAAAAGCCAACGTGACTCACCTCGTTCTGTGAATGATAAACTCTTAACCTCGGCCCAACATCTTTCTGTTTCCGACTCTGAGCGTCTCACCTGATCTCTGCTCAGTAACCGTTCATTAAGGAGAAAGTTACTCCTGCACTGCTGCACTCAAGTCGCTTATCACAGAGACATTTAAGAACGGTAAAATGTCCTGCTCAGTACATATGTTATCCCAAGATAAAGGGTCCTTATTCATGTAGGGATCAAATGCTTTATGAGTCCTGATAATGAGACCATCAGGCTTAGAGACCCTGTGCAGGCCAGACTATTAAAACCCTCAAACACAGTGTTCATGGAGAGCTGAGAGCAGCTTCTGGATGCTTCTACACAGCCCCCAGTCGTGTCTGTGAAGGCGTGTGTCATTATTAAAGAAAAGCCTTTTTTTCTCCATCCAAGCAATGAAGCCCAGCTGCAGAGAGAGGCTCAAAAAAAGCTAATTTTTGGATGATAAAAACACTCTTTTTATTTGTGCACAGCCTTTCAGCCACCGCAGCCCTCCAGCAGCACTGATAACCTTCAGCAGGAAACTGTGTTTGTCCTTCCTGCTGCTTGTGTTTGCCCCTGGCAGATGTCGTGGATGAAACCCCGACTGTTCGCTCAGTCGCTGATTTCCGAAAAAGACGGCATTTGGATATCTGAGCTGTAGTTTGCATTTGGGGGGGGGTGCTGGCAATCATGCCTTCATGCATCTGGTTCATTTGATTTTACCTTCCGTAGTTTCCTCCAGTCTCCCATCTTCATCCCACACATTTACACAAA
The DNA here is from genome assembly GCA_020745685.1 of Tautogolabrus adspersus. Classification (NCBI taxonomy): domain Eukaryota; kingdom Metazoa; phylum Chordata; class Actinopteri; order Labriformes; family Labridae; genus Tautogolabrus; species Tautogolabrus adspersus. The sequence goes on along the minus strand of CM036538.1, from coordinate 2,238,326 downwards.
CACTACACACACTCATGCAGGCACACGGCATCTCGCTTTACAAGTGTCAGGTATCAGCACTTTATACCGTCAACGTATCCACAGAAATAGTTCTTTGCCGAGGTTTAGTATGGACATCCAACATCGTAACATGATATGTCTGTGTTTAAAAATGCAGCAATAGATCTCCTTTAAATCGCCTTTATTCCTAACATCCAGAGGACCAAACATTAAGCTTTGTTGAAGATTTAGAAGAGATGAAGTGATGCAGTAATCAGAAAAGTAAGACTATCTTCACTATAAGAAACGTTATACCTTTAAAGGCTGCATTCATCATCCATCATCATTTCTATCAACACAGTGAACACAAGGCTGCACAGAAGCCTCAAAGTTCATCTATTACCCCCAATTTCCACATTTCCAATTTCTTGTCAATGATTGTGTTTCCACAGCGAGCGCCACCGTCCGTCTCAGGAGCCTGCCTGCAGCGCTACTACGCTCTGCTCTGTTTCAAATACTCTGTGAGTCTATTTTTCTTCAGGGTATGCTGCAAACTGGACAGACTAGATCAACCCGGACAGGAAGTAAGACAAGGAAAAGCACACAGCGGTCATATTTGTCATCACTTTATCAACCTTACATCAAAACAGGCACCAAACGTACAACAAATCATCCTCAGAAAGACAAAGCAATATGTTTGCAAATTTTTCTCTTTATTCCCTCGTGATCTTGTAGTTCTCCTTCGATCTTGTAGTTCTCCTGTGATCTTGTAGTTCTCCTTCAATCTTGTAGTTCTCCTGTGATCTTGTAGTTCTCCCGTGATCTTGTAGTTCTCCCGTGATCTTGTAGTTCTCCCGTGATCTTGTAGTTCTCCTGTGATCTTGTAGTTCTTCTGAGATCTTGTAGTTCTTCTGTGATCTTGTAGTTCTCCTGAGATCTTGTAGTTCTTCTGAGATCTTGTAGTTCTCCTGTGATCTTGTAGTTCTTCTGAGATCTTGTAGTTCTCCTGAGATCTTGTAGTTCTCCTGGGATCTTGTAGTTCTCCTGAGATCTTGTAGTTTTCCTGTGATCTTGTAGTTCTTCTGAGATCTTGTAGTTCTCCTGTGATCTTGTAGTTCTCCTGAGATCTTGTAGTTCTCCTGGGATCTTGTAGTTCTCCTTAGATCTTGTAGTTCTCCTGGGATCTTGTAGTTCTCCTGAGATCTTGTAGTTCTCCTGGGATCTTGTAGTTCTCCTGGGATCTTGTAGTTCTCCTGGGATCTTGTAGTTCTCCTTAGATCTTGTAGTTCTCCTGGGATCTTGTAGTTCTCCTGAGATCTTGTAGTTCTCCTGTGATCTTGTAGTTCTCCTGGGATCTTGTAGTTCTCCTGGGATCTTGTAGTTCTCCTGTAATGTGTACAGCTGCTTATGGCTGCGCTTACGCTCCAGAAACGGATCCAGTGGGGCAGGGCGCACAGCGTTTGTGGAAATTGGGGATTGGGCATGTATGAATATCTATTTATGTCATATTTATGAAGTTTCTATAAGTGAACTTTCTCCAGCTTTGTGCAGACGAGTGCTGAACGTAAAATCTGTTTCTTCTTTCTTAAATTTTGTGAGAGGAACAGATGAAAAAATAAATATTTGCTCTCCTTTTATCTGCTGGGTGTTACATGTTAGGGTAATCTTACCATCTGTTTGTGATTTATTGAACAGCATCGCAGAATGAGCCGACAGCAGTGATGATGTAAGGCAGTGCTGGATTAAGAGATAAAGGGAGGGGTCCCAAAGCAGCACTGAAAGAGTCAAATAATATTTCCCCTAAATCTCTCCACTCTCTTCATTCTCTTTTTCTTACTGAGCTGCAATTTGTTTTATACTTCCTGTTTTCTCTCATTTCAATATGAGATAGGAGTCGCTCATATCCTTGCCTGTCCTCCCCCTCGTTTGCTTCGATATCGGACAGCGATGGAGTCGTGTTTCAGCTCCACTCAGGCACAGGAAGAAGAATTATCGCAACACTGTCGTCTATCAATGCCGGTAAACTCCCCGAGCAGCCCCCCCACACTGATTCAAGTCCATTTAAAAGTGGTTGTACTTGTGAGAGCTCTGACGCTAGTTATTCTTGTGTTTTTTAGCTCACAGGCATATGCAACAGCTGTGACCCCTGCTGCTCGCTGCCGTTTTGGTGCCAATTACATTTCTGTGTAGCCTGGGTGGGCCTGCTGTGCAAAACACTCTGTGCAACCCCCTGACGCTCCTCGTTTTCCACATCACTTTAGTTTCACTTGGCTTTAATTTCTCCTCTTTGGTTTGGTTTCTCTTTCTGTTGTTTTATGGCGTGTACGCTGTGCACGAACACGCACAGGGATGTTCACGTGTGCTCCAGTTAGTTTTCATTTTCTCATTCCTTCAGCAGATTGTATTTGAGGGAGTCCCCCGGAGTTTACTGCATGACGTTTGCATTAACAAGCCTTTTCAGTTGTGTGTGTGTGTGTGTAGCGAGGGAGGAAAAAAGGAGGAATGTAATGTAGAGTTATTGTAACAGTATGATGCCCACACACGAGAGAGAAGTCGGAGAGAAGAAGAAGATGCTGTTTAAACACCATGGTGATTCTCTCTCCTCCGTAAAATGACGACATGAAACATCCCTGAGAGAGCAGAAACTGGTGTGACTCAGCCCCTTCTACTTTCTCTTCTTTCATTACTCACCTCTTCTGTTCCTCCCACTTCCATCTGCTACGACTTCATAGTCTGCTTCCCTCTCTGATAGGGCGTTCACACTTGCAGAGAAGTCCTGAAGAATTCCTGATATTTCCAGGAGGAGCTGCACGTGTGAATGCAAACAGCAGATTGTTTCGCTCGGACTTCACCCGGAGTTTCTTCTGCCAATTTGGATGTTTTACTTTTACACTCTGTTATTGAGACGCACACATAGGCTGAAATACACACACAATCACAAACAGGATCCTATGCACTAATGGAGAGATGTCAGAGTGAGGGGCTGCACATGAAAGAGCATCCGAGCAGATGGGGGCCAGCGCCTTGCTCAAGGACACTTCGGCAGTGCTCAGGAAGTGAACTAGCACGTCTAAAGCTTTCAGACCAATTTCAGACTTTGTCCGAACCAGGACTCGAAACCAGCGACGGAACCCATGTCCTTACAGACTGAGCTACTGCCTTTGTAAAGTCAGAAAGGAAAACTTTGACAAGAAAGACGAGAATAAAGCGTTCAGGAAAAAGGACAAAAATGATATCGCTGGGGTTTTTGAGTTCTCCAGTCTGTAGGATTACGGTTAAAGTGGCAATCAAAGTTGTAGATTATAGATCTGGTCTCTTAATCTTCATCATGCTGCAGAGTGACTGCACCGTGTGATGTAACTCTGAGCTGCGTGTGCTGTTGTGTCATTAGAAACACGTCTGTTTGTGTGTTGGGACAAAAGAGAAGCGATGCAACAATGCAGCTGCACAACGGCCGTGAAAAGCTGTAAGGAATGCCTGACAGGCACATTCCCCTGTCACCCCCCCCCAATGTGTGTGACACAATGAACATCTGACACCTGCACATGCACACTCAATAGTGCAGCGATGCACAAAAAGGGCACACGAACATGAATGTGAAGGACCGACAGGCTCACAGAGAGAACCCGATGAACTCTGCAGAGGAGAAACCTCCTTCTTATAGCTGACCTCCTCTCTCCTTTTCCTCCCTCCCTCCCATCTATGACGTATCTCTCCTCTTCTTATTCCCTTTTCTGTGTTTTTTTCCTCATGGATTCTCTGCGTTTTTCTGTGTTTTAGGCTGAAGGCTGCTTTGCATAATTTGGCCTGAAGTCATAGACAGTTTTGGGAGAGCATCACGAGTGCTGCATCTCCTCTGATGGGTAAATGAAAGCTGTTTTTCTTTAGAGAGATACTTCCCTTAAAGCTGCATTTTGTTCAACAAACAGACTCAGGGTTCAGAAGATGTTTAGGGACAACACAGTTTACCATCAGTCAGATTCTGCTGAGCAAATCATGGCTGAAGCCTCAGATATCTCCTCCTTCTTCTTTTTCTCTTTTCCTAATCTTAAGCTTTTATTTGCCTTTTCAATTCTTGAATGTTGTGAATATGTTTCTAAGATAAAGTGAGGCTTGAAAGGTGTGGATGGTGTTGAAGATGATGAACAGTTTTTATCACTCTCCTCTTAGAATCATAAAGGAGTTTGTTTAGAGTGTGATAAACATCTATTTGTTTTTATAAATAAATCTCTTATTATTGGACATAAACCATCTTATATAACATCTGTGCTGCTGGACCTAACTCGCTCTACTGACTAATGCTTCGAGTCCTGCAGCTTCACTCTGAATTAGGTAAATCTGCTCTTAACCTTTTGGCTCTAAACAAAACGATTTTTAGAATCTCAAACGATTTGTAAAGTGAGAGAGAACACGTGACGAAAAATCACAACAGATTTAACAGTTTTGTTCTTGTAGTGTGTGGAGAGCAACGAGACGACCACCTCAGAACACCACACACTAACAGATTCATTCACCAACAACCAGAGTCTCCACTCTCAGAACTCGTCATCTCGCCCTGTCAAACGAGACTTCAGAGTAAACACATGATGGTCAAGCTAAATGTGGCTAGCTGTTAGCTCACTGCTACATCCTGTCCTCGTCAGTTGGATTGTGGTTTGTTTTAGAGACACGCTACACTTGTGTTGTTGCCACAAATCAACAAGTTGCTCCTCCATTTCTGACGTACACCTAACTTAATGCTTCATGTTTGCTGTTGTTGCCATGGTGATGTTTGCTGTGCTTCCTGCTTCAGTCAGCTTGCTTCCTGATGTCTATTGTTCCGTCCCACGTGACAATCCACAGAGTACATCCTCGGTGTTCTCCCCACACATCAGGATTTCTGATCGTAAATATTGGACATGTTTAATTTCTGTGATTTCAAACGGGTCGTCTTCCAAGCAGATCGTGGAGGTTAAAATCACTCTTAACACACCTCACACCACAGTAACATCTGGAAACATCATCTTTGGATCATCAGATAATCTGGCCTTTGTTGACTTTGGTTGGAAGTGGGAATCAGGACTAAAATTAGCCCAAGTATCTTGTAGTGTGAACCCGTTTAAATGCAGTGTGAGATTGCTTTTTTCTAAATACAGTTTTTTTTGTACGTTTTAAATGTTGTTTTTGTGCGTTTTCGTATTTCTACATTTTTGTGAATAAAGAAAACCACAATGATTTAGAGGCTTAAATAAAAGTTGATGATGACAATGACGATGAGGATGATTGGATTGTCACTACGTTTTGTATATCCTTGATCTCCATAGTAACAAGGGGCGTTTTTTTTAGGGTTCAGATCCTTACAAGGTCTTAAGTCAGGTTTTTTGAATTTGGGTCATAAAATGTCTCAACAAGTCTGCACACACGCTCTGTCTCTCTGTGTCTGTCTCTCTCTTCACGATCTCCAGGGACGGTTTGGTATGTGAGGAGTTGTGTGCTCCAGTCAGGCAGAGTTTATCCAGGTCAGTAAGTTGATCTGATTAAGTCAGTTTAACAGTAACCCGAGGCGTTCTCCCTCCTCGTCTCTTCCCGTCTCTCTGTCTCCTGCTTCATACCTCGATGCGTCTCCACATCTCCTTTCCCCCTCCTGTGACATCGTCTTTATCTTTCTCAATCTGTCAACAACACTCTGTCTTCTCCTTTTAAGATCTCAGCCCCTCTCTCTCTCGGTGAGATTCGATCATTCATGTAATTAAAGAACAGTAATGGGAGGATGGAGAAGAATGTCACAGTGAGATTATTTCTCCAGGACTGAAGTTTACTTACCAGTCCTTCAGACCTTTGTCCAACCACCTATGTTTCTTTCCTTAAAGGTCAGATATCCTCCTCGTCTTCAGTGTAAATAAGTCTCAGAGCTCCTCAAAACATGTGTGTGAAGTGTCTTGTTCTAAATCCACTCTGATCCTGTATTTGATCATGCCTATAAACCCCTCTATTTCAGCCCTGCTCAGAACAGGCTGTTTCTGTGTCTGTAGCTTTAAATGTAAATGAGCTGTGTCTGACCACGCCCCTCTCTGGAAGGGCTTGGGTGGCTCGGGCTTTCTCGCTCCATGTCCTATTGTTTACGGTGAGAAGGCAGACTCAGAGGGCAGAACAAACACCTAGCTGTGGGAGTGTCACCCACCTGGGGGAGGGGTTACTGCCCTTTGTGAGACACATATTAGTGTTAGAGAAACATGGTGACGTTGATTTTACAGAATATGTGACCTTTAAGGTTTTTTTTTGTTCTGTCTTTTTTATTCTGAGGTTCCCAGGAGGTGAACTTTGAACAGATTGTTAAATTATCACAGACTGAATTGTTGCAACACAAGTTTCTTTTTATTCACGGTGACTCAACATTTGGTGGCAGGACATCAAAACACAGAGAAACAAACAAACAAACACACGAACAGACAGGCAGACAGATGATCAGTGACAGCAGCACACACACATTAACAAACCCAAACAAAAGCCCCTCCGCTCTAGCTGTTGTCTCCACCTGCAGTGAAATGTGGTTTTAATCTGTGATGGCAGGAGGAGCACAGTGAGCCCGCGGGGAGGAGACGAGGGGTGGGTGCTCTTTTTTTTTTTGCTCCTGTCCATCAGAATTTCTTCCCGGTAATCCGGCTTAATCCCGGCTAATGCTCCTTTTGTGCGAGGACACGTCGGCAGCGGGCCTCCCTCTCCTCCTGTGTGACATCAAACAAATCAATTACCTCCGGACGACGCGGCTGCACGACCACCACTGTTTACTGCCGCTGCTGTTGTTCACAAATAAGCATGCTTGGATTAAAAAGAGAATTAATCCTGCTAGTAAATGGACGCCATAAATGTTTCATGTTAAGGCGTTAGGATATACAGCGTACACATAAACACTCACACTGATCAGATGACTGTTTCCCGTCTTCCTGTATGTTCGTCTGTAGTTCTGCAAAAAAGCTTCTGAGTGAGATGTCTCCCTATCCAGCTCTGTGCAGCACAACAAACCAGCATCTGTCTGCGACTTCTTTCTTTTACTTTTCCTCGGTGCAGGGAGGACAAGTCGTCCTGGTCCTCAGCTGCTTCACCATTTGTTGATGAGAAATAATTAATAAGCTGAGCCGGTGTTCTTGTTGTTGTCGGACCATCTGTGTCGGGATAAAAACTTCATGAGTGTCAGTTGTTGTCAGAGCAAAGAAACCGTCACAAATGTAAACACGAAGAAAAAACAGACAAATTCAGACAAACAGTTAAAACAGAACCAAGTTAAAAGAGTCAATGATACAAATGTAGGTATCAAACAGTCAAGTTAACACAGCACATCGGAGCTCTGATAACAATGATCTGTCGGCTATAAAGGGAAAGCTGTAAAAATGAGTCTCAGGGTGGTTTAACATTAGGGACCTGTGCCAGGATCTGAGTACCCTTGACCCCAAAGTCCGGTTCATTTGATCAGTGTGAACACAAACATACCGTACTCTTACCGTACCCGGGTACTGTGCCCGCGTCCACTTGAAGAGGTGGAACAAGGAAGTCGACCGCGACCGCTATATGACGTCATTCTAAACGGCTCGTTTCATCCTCTGAGCTGCCCGGTAGATGTTGAAGTAGGAAGAGGGTCCTTGTTGGAGTCTCAGAAATTACAAAAACATCCACAGTTGGCAGGATGGACTCTGGTTACCTTGGTTGCTGCTTCTTCTTCCTTCTTCTTGGCAGATTTACAAACAAACTATGTGCATACTGCCACCTGCTGTATCGGACTGTGTACATACGCAAGTGTACTCGGGCATGGAGCGATGTTGCTAATGTGAACGCAGACAAGCGGTGGGAAAGGGGAGGGGGGAGCAATCGTGCTTGGGGACGGAAACAATCGAGCCTAATGTAAAAAACGCTCTTAAGGAAGAACTTAAAAGCAGAAATAGAGTCTGCCAAGTACAAAGTGGAAAACTGTTTCAGAACTGAGGTGACATCACAGCCAAAGCTCAATCACCCTTTGACCTTGACTCTAAACTTAAAGGTTTGTTTGACTCAATAAAAAAATGAAAGCTGAAAGGCAGACTTGGAGCCTCGTACATTATGTCTTCATTTAAACCCGAAAATCATTGAGAGCATAGCCCTCATTTACAATGACGTCGAGCAGGATAAACAATGAAAACATTACACTTACATATATATGTACACACACACATATAAGTATATGCATACTACATACATACATATATATACACATTATAGATAAACAAGATCAGTTAAAACCGACAAACAAAGAATAAGAAGTATTAAAATCAATAAAACCTGTGCAATCAGAAGTAAGGAAGTTAATAATTAAAGATCTAAAATGGCCATAAGAGACCAGTGCCTTGAAGTGCTGATGGTGCAAAGAAGCCAAAAGCGGATCTTCCCAGCTCAGAATGAGTTCTAGGAACCTGCAGTGTAAGCCAGTCATTAGATCGTGTGAAATTTACTCTAGAAGACCAGACTAACATGGATAAAATGTGAGAGTGAACACAACAGGACCTAGGACAGAACCTTGTGGAACACCATTTGCAATTTCAACAAATTCTGATTTTGCAGTTCCTAGTGCTACACACTGCAGTCTACCCAGGAGATAGCTCTTGAACCAGTTGTATGCATTTTTGTCAAAACCAATGTTAACTAGCCTTTCTAAGAGCAATTCATGATTAACTGTGTCAAAAGCTTTTTAAAAGTCAAAAAAAGAGCTGCACAGTGATTCCTGTTATCCAAAGTCGAAATTATATCATTTAAAACAAGAGTGGTGGCAGTAACTGTGCTGTGCTTTTGTCTAAAGCCAGACTGATGTGAGCTTAGAATAGAGTATTCTGAAAGGTAGGATTTTAGTTGTTCATTTATTAGAGATTCTAAGATTTTAGCAAGACATGCTAATTTAGAGATAGGCCTATAGTTGTTCACGTTAGCCGATTCACCTCCCTTGTGTAGTGGAGTGACATAAGTAGCCTTCCAATCTAGTACAGTACAGTACCAGATAAAACAGAAAGGTTCAAAATATAAGTTATGTATGACTAAAAAAGGGGCTGCAAGCTGCAAGCTTTAAAAAGTAGGGATCAAGTTTATCCTCACCAACAGAATATTTGGTGTCTAAAGCTAGTAAGGCATTGAACACTTCACCAGAAGAAATGGGCTGAAGCATAAAACTTGGTCATTGCATCACCTGGGCAGTGTGATCGATAACAGGCAACGGGGGTCCTGTGTAGGTTTCTTCAAATAGGTTGCCAGCTGCTCGAAAATGTTCATTAAACGCGACACAGATCTCTTTATGGTCTGTAATTAAAGTTCTGTTGGCTGAAGTGAGAGGGGGTAATGAGGGGGAAGACTTCCGATTAAGGGAATTTATTGCCTTCCAGAATTTTGAAGGAATCGAATTTGGGCTGGGAATTAAAAGCAAATAAAAATTAGATTTAGTCTTCCTTTTTGTGGCAGTGCATTTGATTCTGAGGCGCCTAAAGTAAGCCAGTGATTGGGCTCATCGGTACGCCTAGCAAGGGCATCTTTTCTCTTTATTTCGATCTTTGCTGTTTACAAACAAATTGCAGAAAGGGCGCCTCTTTAATTCTCCAGAGTCAGAGCCAAGTCGGACTTCTACCGACAACAATGGAGCTGGTGTTTGTGTGTGGCGTCCTGAGGCCTCAGTCTGCTAATGCACTTATGCAACCACAGAGGTTCGGTTCATCCTGCTGCACATCTCTTTTACCTGTTTTTCTGTCTCTCTGCTCATAAAGGGATGCTTTGGTTTTTATAAACAGTGACCTGATGAGGGTGGGGTTCCCGCTCTCCTAAAATAAATCTAAATAATAAATCCAGCTGCATTGCTCTTCCTCCCACCAAGACGCCTTGGGTTGTCCCTCAGTGTAGGACTGTGCTGCAGACAGGGCCGGGCTTACGCAACAACAGGGAGCTTCACTCTGACCCAAATGGAAGAGACAAAGCCTGCAGCCGCTCTGCCATGGGTTACAGTAGCTGGCAAATTTAGAAGCTGATGAATGATTCAATACAACACCGCAGGCGAGCAGCTGAACTAAACAGTTAGGATGGCAGATAATGCTCCGTCTTTGCGTTTTGGCAACACTCCATAAACTTTAATTCTGTGCTGTTGCTGTTGAGACCAGAGGCTTTAATAAAGGGGAGTATCAGTACCTCAAGGTCTGCCTTATTAATATTATTTTCTAATGGTTTATATGAGTTTAGATTACTGAGTTGTAACAGCCAGAAGCTACTACACCGGCCACTCTCTCTCTCTGTGTGGTCTATCAGTGCACGTCTGCTCGTGGTGCTCATAGTGCTTTCACACTTGCACAAAACTCCTGAAAAACTCTGGAAGTTTTGAAAGCAAACAGTTGAATGTTTCACTCTGACTTCACTCGGAGTTTCTCCTCCAGCCTCCTCGTATTTATTCTGCAGAAAGTCAGAGTGAGCTGATGTGAGAATGCAGCAGGATATAATCAGGAGAATTCACCTCGAGCGAGTGGGAGGGGGTGGTGACGTTTATTCCCTGTGATCGCTGCACGACCATAGACTGTCTGCACGCCACCTCTACGATCTCCGTGCTCTAATGAACCTGCTGCATTCTGTTTCCTGTTCTCCAGTATGTTCTTCTCCACTCTTTAGTTCAGATTGTGATTCTGTTGAACTACACGTAGCATTGATAGAAAGACAGATATTCTCGTTATAACATCGTATAGCGGACTCTGTTGCTTTATTCGCTTCTTCTGCGTCGTTCTTTTTATGTCACGTCTTACCTCAGGAGACCCCCGCTCCTCTCCTGTCTGACAGGGAGAGTCTCCCTCTGTGAGGTGCATGTGTGAACAACCAGATCAGGAGAATTTCAGAGGCAGTCCTCCTCTTAAACAAAGAGGCCTATAGAGTCCTTTCTGTAAAGTCATCAGACACTTAAAACATTTAGAGCCTGTCAGTGAAGACATCAGAACTACAATCAGGAGCAAGGTTAAAAAATCTGCAGAATGACCCTTTAAGCATCATAGCGTATGCTACACATCACTGCAGCAGAACAATCTTTTGACATGGATCTTCACTTTTAATCCCCATCCTATAGAAAAACCTTTTTAGAAGCACTTCAGCGAGTCGTTTGGTCCATTAAAATCTGCTCCATCTTCCTGACTCTTCTTCACTGATGGCTCTCATTTATCCTGCATCATGTATCTCAGTCTCTTTAGATGAAGCACTCTGCTCAGCTCTTAGTGGCTGCAGCTTTTATTAAACCTAACAGAGCGAAGCCATTAGAAGGGAACGGGTCCATACATGCTTTACTTTCACGACATTGAGATGCCTTATTGATCCCACCAGATGGAAACTGTCTAACAGCAGGCCATCTTTACATGCTGGTCAGAGGTCTGTGTCGGCTACAAGAGAGGAAAGCCTGAAACTCTCTTACTGTGTTACTCTGATGATGTGGAGAGTTAAATGAAGACCAGCTCTCAGGCAAAAAGGAGACACCAAAGAGTAACGTCAAGCCTCCAGAAAACCGCTTGCTGTTTATGTACAAATGTAAAAAGGGATTATGCAGGACTCCCGTTAGCGCTGGTCGACCAAATAATCAATGCTCCATACTTTTTGTTTGTTAAGATATTTTTGGGGGCATTTTTATCCAAAGTAGGTGAAGAGAGGCGTACGGAGGAGAGAGTGGGGGGTCGACATGCAGCAAAGGGCTGAGGTTGGATTCAAACCCACAGCTGCTGTGCAGGGACCATAGCCTCTGTACAAGGGGAGCGCCACATAACCACTAGGCTATCCGGTGCCCCATAGCTCCATCTTTTTAAGCTTAATAGCAATACACAATACTTTTTTCTGTTACACTTTTATTAACAGCCGGCTGCACAACGTCAACATGTGCATGAAAAATGACGTGGAAATAGATGACCTTTATGTGAAATAAATCCAAATATTAGATTAAAAAAATGCTCCTTAAATAGTTTAAAATAAAACAAAAATGTTCCCTTTCTACGTACAACAATACACACAGCGGTGTTTTTCATTACTCAGGTGTTTTTTTGGTTCACTCAGAGAGAGATAGGTGGAGCAGAGTGACGAGAGAGAGAGGTGGAGCAGAGTGACAGACGGAGAGAGGTGGAGCAGAGTGACAAGGGACATACAGAGAGAGAGGTGGAGCAGAGTGACGAGGGACAGACGGAGAGAGAGGTGGTGCAGAGTGACGAGGGACAGACGGAGAGAGAAGTGGAGCAGAGTGACGAGGGAGAGAGGTGGAGCAGAGTGACGAGAGAGAGAGGTGGAGCAGAGTGACAGACGGAGAGAGAGGTGGAGCAGAGTGACAAGGGACATACGGAGAGAGAGGTGGAGCAGAGTGACGAGGGACAGACGGAGAGAGAGGTGGAGCAGAGTGACAAGGGACATACGGAGAGAGAGGTGGAGCAGAGTGACGAGGGACAGACGGAGAGAGAGGTGGAGCAGAGTGACTAGGGACAGACGGAGAGAGAGGTGGAGCAGAGTGACTAGGGACAGACAGAGAGAGAGGTGGTGCAGAGTGACGAGGGACAGACGGAGAGAGAGGTGGAGCAGAGTGACGAGGGACAGACAGAGAGAGAGGTGGAGCAGAGTGACGAGGGACAGACAGAGAGAGAGGTGGTGCAGAGTGACGAGGGACAGACGGAGAGAGAGGTGGTGCAGAGTGACGAGGGACAGACGGAGAGAGAGGTGGAGCAGAGTGACTAGGGACAGACGGAGAGAGAGGTGGTGCAGAGTGACGAGGGACAGACGGAGAGAGAGGTGGAGCAGAGTGACGAGGGACAGACGGAGAGAGAGGTGGAGCAGAGTGACGAGGGACAGACGGAGAGAGAGGTGGAGCAGAGTGACGAGGGACAGACGGAGAGAGAGGTGGAGCAGAGTGACGAGGGACAGACAGAGAGAGAGGTGGTGCAGAGTGACGAGGGACAGACGGAGAGAGAGGTGGTGCAGAGTGACGAGGGACAGACGGAGAGAGAGGTGGTGCAGAGTGACGAGGGACAGACAGAGAGAGAGGTGGTGCAGAGTGACGAGGGACAGACGGAGAGAGAGGTGGAGCAGAGTGACTAGGGACAGACGGAGAGAGAGGTGGTGCAGAGTGACGAGGGACAGACGGAGAGAGAGGTGGAGCAGAGTGACGAGGGACAGACAGAGAGAGAGGTGGAGCAGAGTGACGAGGGACAGACGGAGAGAGAGGTGGAGCAGAGTGACGAGGGACAGACGGAGAGAGAGGTGGAGCAGAGTGACGAGGGACAGACAGAGAGAGAGGTGGAGCAGAGTGACGAGGGACAGACGGAGAGAGAGGTGGTGCAGAGTGACGAGGGACAGACGGAGAGAGAGGTGGTGCAGAGTGACGAGGGACAGACGGAGAGAGAGGTGGTGCAGAGTGACGAGGGACAGACGGAGAGAGAGGTGGAGCAGAGTGACTAGGGACAGACGGAGAGAGAGGTGGAGCAGAGTGACGAGAGAGAGAGGTGGAGCAGAGTGACGAGAGAGAGAGGTGGTGCAGAGTGACGAGGGACAGACGGAGAGAGAGGTGGAGCAGAGTGACTAGGGACAGACGGAGAGAGAGGTGGAGCAGAGTGACGAGAGAGAGAGGTGGAGCAGAGTGACGAGGGACAGACAGAGAGAGAGGTGGAGCAGAGTGACGAGAGAGAGAGGTGGAGCAGATCGACGAGAGAGAGAGGTGGAGCAGAGTGACGAGGGACAGACAGAGAGAGAGGTGGAGCAGAGTGACGAGGGACAGACAGAGAGAGAGGTGGAGCAGAGTGACAAGGGACAGACGGAGAGAGAGGAGTTTGGGGCTGAAGCTGTTTGCAGGTATTTTGCAGGTGAATATGTGATGAGAAAACTCCTCTCAATAATGCACATGATGACAGATTATACACGTAAGAAAGCCAACAAAAAGCGTAATTTAGCTCCTGAGCTCTGCAGCAGATTGTACGTGTGTGTGTTTCATGTTACGTTTCTAAACACATGACATTGATCTGCAGTAAGATGATCAGCTTACAGACAAAAATAGCACAAAAATCAATCATTTCAGTTCATTTTTGAAGGCCAGTGACAGATTTATATTACATGGAAGCAGTTTCTATAAAAAGACAAAGACTGCCCCGGGGTCGGTGCTTTTATTGAGACGAGTAAAATAAGGAAGTTAAAGAGAGGGGGGGGGGGGGGGGGGGGGGGGGGTTATATGTGGAGTAGTCAGTCATGTCACTTTGTCCTTCAGAGGGTCCTCTGATCCCACATCACATGTTTTATTCACAGTGCTGAGTCAGCAGGCAGATCGTCTCACGAGTCATCGTGAGGTCATCCGAGTGAAATCGGAGTGAAGGAGCATTTCAGATATTCTTCTTTATCGTGTAGAAAGAGCAAACAGACACAAAAACATGAGCCCTCGTTTAAATACAGAGATAATTCACCATTCTATATGAATTACCTGCTTTCCCTGTTTGGGGTCGAGGGGGGCTGGAGCCGATCCCAGCTGTCATTGGGCGAGAGGCGGGGTTACACCCTGGACTGGTCACCAGTCAATCACAGGGCTGACATATAGAGACAGACAACCAGTCACACTCACATTCACACCTACGGGCAATTCAGAGTCACCAGTTAACCTAACCAGCATGTCTTTGGACTGTGGGAGGAAGCCGGAGTACCCGGAGAGAACCCACGCATGCACGGGGAGAACGTGCAAACTCCACACAGAGAGGCTCCTGACAGACGGGGATTCAAACCAGGAACCTCCTCGCTGTGAGGCGACAGCGCTAAACACTGCTCCACCGTGCAGCCTAAAAAAATAATACAGAAACTATAAAAACAAACACAACTGACAAGCCAAAAAGAGAGTAGCCTGAGTTTACATAACGTCATATTCTGCAGAGTTTTAAAGATCTCTGAAAAAGTTCCACATTTTAGGAACATAAAGCTGAATGAATGAGCACAGGTTTGATTATTGATCACCAACCAAAGAACACAGCAGAAGAGTCACACATGGTGCTCTCGGGTTAACAGAAAGATGTTCTCCAAACACTCACAGCTCTGATGATTATTCCTCGGCTGCATAAATGTTGTTTGTGATGATTATAGCTATAATGTAATGAGGAGCTTAGAGAGCTGTATGGATGACAGAGGAAAACCAAGCTACGCAAGAACGACCCGACACAAACATTGACTGTGATGTTGAAATCACTCGTTATAAAGCTATACTATATATATACAGGTCAGTGAATAGACTTAGAAATCAGAGAGAGAGAGAGTGGAGAATGACATGCAGGAAAGGAGCCGCAGGTCGGGTTTGAACCCGGGCCTCCCACTCTCGAGGACTTCAGCCTCTGTACATGGGTCACACACACTAACCACAAAGCTACCAGTGCCCCAAATAAAAGTCCCTGTACTCTTCTGGAGGAGTTCAGAAGGTTTGAAGGAAGCAGACCTAAAATAGACTTGTTGATAAGAATACGACGTGTTTAAGTGTGTGTAGACAAAGAAGACCATCCAACATGTGCAAGCAACAAACATTGATGATCGTGGGTGAACCTCAGAGCTGCGGTATATATACAGTGTCCGGAGCATTTTAGCTATGAGATGAGCTGGCATTTAAAAAACATCATCATAGTCCAGCACAGACGTAAAAGTGGCAGCAACCAGCCTCTTCTTCGATTCAAAACAGAGGCAGGTGGATTCTAAACTAAAAACCTCGTTTCAGTGGAGAGCCCAACTGAAACGTGTGGAAGTAAAGTCCTGACATCGTCTCCCTGCTGGTGAGGTAGAAGTGAAAGGACGCTGTGCTGTTTCTTTTTTCAGCTCCACTAAAGAGTACAAATATGTGATGTGAGCAGTGAGCCAGCTGTGATTATGCAGATGCCATTTCTAAACACGGCCACATTGATTTATCATTTATGTATGCAGACATTTACATTTTCTAAATACCCCCTCGGCGTTGTGTTTTCAGATCCATTGCGTGTACACTAAATAACGAGCGAGTGCTTGTGGCATAAATGATACACTGTTGGGACGTAACATTAAGAATCAGCTCATGACCTAAATTAGAGGAATAAGCTGCTTAGCGGGACATTCAGATGCAAAACATTGGAAAACAGCAAGTCCAAAAAAATGTAGTAAAATAGAAGGAAGAAAACAGCGTCCTGTTAGAAGTGCTCTGCAATCCAGAGGACCTCACGTCTCTCCTCTGCACGGATCAGCTCATGCAGAGAAAAGTTTGTGCAGTAAACAGAAACATTTGCACGCAATATGTCTCCCTGTTGGGGAAAACAGGCCTTTACGGAGCTGCTCTAATGTCCCTGCTGCTGGTAGTCACCTCACTCTGTCCTCAAAGTGTCTCCGTAATGAAGACGGTGCAGCCCTCGAGGGGCACGCTTGAATTCCTTTAAACTCGACTTGCATGGAGTGTCTCGATGTCATTTGTTCGCCCCTGTATCTGTTTAACACGAGCTTACTTAGGATGTTGTTTTTTATTTTGAAGGGCGCCTCTCTGTCTGTGAGGAGACACGTTCTTGTAAACAGGATAACTTTGAAAACAATAAATAATAGAAATGTTACACACACACTACTTTTCCCCCTGTGGAGCAGAAATCCAATTAGATTTTGCACAACCTTGCTGCATACATTTAAATATTAATAAGGAACAAAAAGTCCTTAATGCAAACTACTTCCTCTGAAGTCTTTAAGATATGGAGGTCATTTTATCCAGAC
The DNA here is from genome assembly GCA_020745685.1 of Tautogolabrus adspersus. Taxonomy (NCBI): domain Eukaryota; kingdom Metazoa; phylum Chordata; class Actinopteri; order Labriformes; family Labridae; genus Tautogolabrus; species Tautogolabrus adspersus. Next base: position 2,221,628 of record CM036538.1, on the reverse strand, counting down.
ACTAATGTGTTATCTACAAAGATAAACTCTGACGATTTAAAATCTGTTGCTGTTGTTTGTCTTTTTCTGTTTCTCTCAGCACTCGATCATTTCTTTCCCCGCTGCTCTTTTCATTCTGCTCCTCTTCCTCTCGTCCTCAACCCTGCCGTCCACCGCTTCATCTATTCCTTCATCCCTGACGTCTTTCACTCAATCTCTACCATCTTTCCTCTCCATCTCTCTCCTCCTGTCTCCTGAGGCGGTCGTCCTCTGTGACAGAACCTGGTGATTACTCTCCAATCTCATGACCTCTCTGTGCTGTGATAGTACTCAGGGACGCTGCGTGTTCTAGATCTAGATCATTTCAAATGGATGCAGTCTTTGGGCCTCATTCACACACGTGCGTACACACAAATCTATGCTTAAAAATTTCGTACGAATTGTTGACGCCCAATCTTGGATTCATAGATATGTTCTTACTTGAATTTGTTCTTACTCTGTGAACAAAGTCAGAACTTCCTCAGACTGAGCGTACACATCTATGGCCAAACTAAATGATTAATTGGAGTCTATTTTAGGGCATGCAGGGTGCATGAATGATTGCAAATTCTATTTGTCTGCACCTTACCGCTCTCGTCCTGATACACCAATCAGATATCCTTATATTGAGAGATGGGGGCGTGGTACTGATCGGAGGTTGTGGGCACTCACCTGTCAATTTTGACATTTTTCTCACTCCTCTTTTATTTTTCAGTTGGGAGATATACCTGCATTCCACCTTTATTTCCTCATCCCTTCACCAGAGACCTCTCTTCCTCCTTCCCTCCTCTCACCCCTTCACTGGAGCCCTCTCTTCCTCCTTCCTGTCTTTCCTCTTCTCACCCTGACTCCTCTCTCTCTCTCTCTCTCTCTCTCTCTCTCTCTCTCTCTCTCTCTCTCTCTCTCTCTCTCTCTCTCTTTCTGTCTCTCCATCCCACAACCGGGCGGTCAACAGTGCTCCGTTTGTAGCAGAACTGAAGAATTCAATTATCCAACTTTTATTTCCCAAAGTGGTCTTCGTGTAGCCGTACCGCGTGTCTCTCTCTCGCTGTCTTTTTTTTAGCCGGCCAAATTTCATTACAGTTGCTCTCTCTGACAAAGCGTGTGTGAATTGGGATTGACCCCGTACTCTCCTGCCTTTGTCTGGCAGAGAGATTATGAGGCCATTTCACATTTCAATTTCACTCATCAAATCCCTACTCTCAGCTGGATGAAGCTCTGTGTCTCTCTCTCTCACACGCACACACACACACACACACACACACACACACACACACACACACACACACACACACACACACGTCTTAAACATACACTACAGCTTCATAGACATCGGGCGCTGCAGCGTCATGTCACAGTTTTATCACAGGCTGACCTCAGACATCAGGACTAAATGCTATTAATAGTATTTCCAGAGATAATGTTATGTGTCAGCTGTGTCAGGTTATACTGGCATATCGACCGGAGCGACGTGTAACCACATTCAGAACAGGAACGTTAACATCCACATCTGAGGACTGGAGGCTGCCGGTGCTAGCACTGCTAACGTTAGCCACACTCAGCAAACCAAATGACATCATTAACCTGCTGACAATCAGAAATACATTGTGAATTGTTCGACTCTTTTTTTGAGTGTTTTTTTACCTTTAGACTCGTAGGTTAGTCTGAATTTGAACAGACTAGGTAATAGTCGGCGAGGAACATCCCTATTGTGATTAAAGTCAGATTCAGACTGCTGTTTCGAGCCGCAACATTTACAGCCCTGTGAATATAGTGGAGGCGTAATGGGGGGACGAAGTTATCCCCCCTCTGTACTGCCTTAGGAGGTAGTTACAGAGAAATGACAGAGATGACCTGTCATAGAAGCAATCAATCAATCATTATTTGTACAGCGCCAATTCATAACAAGTGTTATCTTGAGACGCTTTAAAAAACAGCATATGGGAAAATATGCAGGAAGGATTTCTCCTTTGTGTCCTTCACGTTCCTGTTGTCCACACTTCCTTGTCGCTGAGTTGGAAGTCGGAGCAGGCCGTGCATGAATGAGGACGGCAGTGGTTGTGGGGACGACACAGTCTGATGGTGGTGGCTGAGCGTCAGGGACGTCCCGTGGTAGTAGTGCCAGATCACCTCGCTGACGGTTGGGGGAGCTCCGTCTACTCGAGAGACGGCCTCTGCTGCCGGGACAAGGCCTCCTGCTCTTCTGGCTTAAATTGTTATTCCAAGATTAGAAGACAAATAGTTTAATGATGGGATAAACTCTAATGAGGATATAAGGATCAATGAGCGCAAAAAACAACAACAAGACTTTCGACTGTCAGTCGACTAGAGGCAAAATCTGACCAACCAGGCTCGACTATGTAAATCCTTAGCCAAGGACAGGCCTGGTCCAATCCTTGAATTGTATCCACTCCTAAACTCACCTGCTGCGCTGTCATTGGCTGGAGGAAACACACCAGCTCCGCCCAGAAACGTCCCGAGTCAACCAAAACAAACCAGAACAGTAAAATCCAGTCAGAGGACAGAGACTCTGCAGACACAGTCACCAGCACACATGTACGGAGGCCCAGAAGGGACCATGGAGCAGCTTTACTTTAGGATAAGTCTGTGTTTTATTTTTTAGGAAAAAGCTGCTGACTCATTTAAAAAAAAAAAAGTCTTGGTCCTGACCATTTCTCGTCTTTTCATACACAAACTTTTTTAGTCTTGAGCAGAAGCTGATGATGTCACGAGTTTGTTTTTCGAGGGTGTTGCACTGATGAGAAAATCCAAACTAAACGAGCAGCTCTTGTTTATTTGTTTTGACAGTGCAGCTCATCTGTAAAGTCTCATTACAGCTTGAAGACATTCCGCAAGCTGCCAGCTTGGAGGCAGAAAGTTCTCAGTGGATCTAAAATATACAAGAAGATGTTTTGGCTGCAGTCCATTTGTGAAACGATTATTTCACCAACACTTTGTGCTTTCACCAAGTACTTCTGAGCGTTTGATTTGAAATACATCCTCTCGAGCCTCCTCGCCTGCCAACAGTGCTCGAAGGAAATCATTGATTACTTAATGCATCTACCTTTTAACCCTCCTGTCTTCACTAAAACAACACGACGACGTTTTTTATCTGCCCTTCTGCTGCTCTTGTTCGTGATTTATTCACAGCACTAATTTGAATGCTTGCTGTTCCAGACATAACTTTAAAATATAACATTAATATAACTCTCAAACTGCTCTCCTCATAGATCTGTGTTGGGGAATATTCTTAGTATTAGTGGTGAAGACGGTGGAGGTCGTGCTGCTGGCTGTCAAATAAAGATATGGAAATACTGTGAAGGTCAGCTGAGAGTTTACACAACCACGTCTCACACACACGGACTGATGAACTCGATGGGGCTTTAGTTATAATGGTGAAAATGGAAGGAGAGGTCAGTGCTGTGGCTCAGTGCTGGAGTCTGTCGTCTCTCAACTGGAAGGTCGATGGTTCAATCCCCAGCTCCTGCAGCCACATGTCCGATGTGTCTGTAGGCAAGATTCTTAAACTCGAATTGCTCCCGCTGCTTGGTTGATGGCGTATGAATGTGTATGAATGGGATTTGTTAATTCTGATGGACTCTTCACACAGCAGCCTCTACCATCAGTGTGTGAACGTGTCGGTGTGACCTGCGGTGCTTTCTCACTCAGCATGTGGACATTTCTCCAGTTGTACGGAGGCCTGTGTGTAATGGCCTCACACACCATCGATGGAGTCAGATGAAGCTAAAGCTAGCAATCAGCTACCTTTGAAAATGTATTTTTAACTTCTTTTGGATTTACGTATCACTCACTGTGAATATTTTCCATTATAATCTCCTCGTCTGACTTCGACCCAGTGGCACATTTACAGACATGAAAAAGAACTGTATTGAATGAATCTATCTTTATATGCTGGTGACCTTTTTGCCTTTCTATCGAATAAAGAGACTTCAGGTTTCATAAACCAGATAAACTCCCCACAGGAGCTTTAAAGAAACGTTCTTCCTCTCACAAATCCCTCCTCTTACCCCTCGCTCTCCTCCTCATCAGTCACCATGTTTGAACCTCCTCCCCTTCAGCCTATGATACTGCTCTTAACCCGAGCTGGGCCCCATGGAATTCATTATTTGACATCTTAATTAAACTAATTAATTAACATCTGATAACAGCAGACGACTGAACCTCAGTCACCGTTCCCTGTTTCTGTTAGAGTGAAGTTCAAACAGCTCAGGGGCCGATGGCACCAGGTCGTGTTGAGGTTCAGCGTCCGTCTGTCAGCAGGAAACGTGTGTCACTGTGTGAATATCAATATCGAGGTGAGGAAAAGGGTCACGCACACTCAGCAGATTTGAGAAAATAAGCTAGCTCAGCGTGGAACGGATCATAAATCTGACAACTAAAGAGCCAGACTGATAATTCATTGTCTCATTTTTTCAATTAGAAGTTAATGTTGTTGTTTCTCCTCTTTGTAGAAACAATCAGCCTCTTTCTCTGTGTTAAAATAAGGAGTAGTGTTACCATGACTTTGAGAGGATCAATCAGTGGACAGTTCTTACACAATCCTGCTCAAATGAATCCAAAGTCTAAATAAATACTGGTCACTACTGTCATCTCTTTTGCGAACAGTTACGGCGCTTAATTACTTTGTTCATGACGCAATTACTTAAACGTACAGTATGCATATTCCACCACCAGGGGGCTCTCAATCTAAACAACAGCAAAAGATGACGTCGAGGCTGGCGTGGAATCGAACTCTGAGTTAACCGTAGTCAAGACGACCGGGTGAAACCGACCTGAGGAAGAGAATATGTTTACAGACGAGTCAATGTATCTGAGTCTAATTTACATGACGCTTTTATCACAGCAGCACATACAGCAACAGACCGGCAGCTTTCAGGAGCAGCTCACACTTCCTTATGTAGCGGTCTTTGACGTAACATCCGGTGTTTCCAGGACAACGGTAAACACGTCGTGTCTGTCATGGCTGCCACCACGAAAGACATGTCCGGTTACAAATATAAACTGAACAGTTTCTCTGGCTTTGATAACTGTTGGACATGTTTGAGGTGATGTAAGTACTCAACAAAAAATATATAATATATGGTTTAGGTATTTTAGTGTAAAAATTCGACATATTCCACCTTTAAGGGACAGCCACTGTCGTCGCAGCCCCTCCTCCTGACCTCATCCCTACCAGAAGCCCACTGCAGGAGTTCCTGTGTACGTTTACTGCAAGAGAACATTACTGTTGTTTTTAATGGAGAAGCCAATACATTTTCAAGCTTGCACAAGCTTAAAACTTGTTGTTCATATTCTATTTCTGGAGTTGAAGTATTTGGAATAAATCCAAGAAATTACATCAACTAAATAAATACGATGTATGCATGCACTGCAGACTCGAGTTTAAAGGGTGTAGAGTAATCTGGTGATGTTTGGTCACACTGACTCTGGGTGAACATCACCAGTTTGGTATAAATATGAGGTCTGACAGGAAGCAGTTTTCTCTTAAATCTAGCTGACTCTCATTTTAAAGGTCCCGTCTATTCAAACACTTAGACGCTGATGGCCGAAGAAATCTAACCCTGATCTTCTCTGTGACAGTTTGACCTCCTCCGCGTGCAGTCAGAGAGTTTCCCTTCTCATGAACCATCCAGTCAGTCAGTCTGATCTGAGTAAACACTCGCTTTGCATTCAGCTAGTTAGTAACAGTGAGACAATACGATTCTGAGCAATGACACCAAATCTTACTGTATAATGCGAGGCTTCTGCCCGCCGCTGTGGGCCCAGTCGGGCTCGCTTAATATACAAACAGACTGTTAGCGTGAACGTTTTCGCCCCTGGGTCAGGCGCGACATTTTGGCTGCCTGTCTGTTTCTGTTGAGAGGATTAATGTTGGTTCCATTTTACCCCGTGGTGGCGGGTGTTGGGGGGGGGGTTGCTTATGTGTCTCCCTGCTTTAGTCGAGCTGTTTGGAAGAATAGCTTTTTATTTTGGTTTTCATTTGGTGCTTTTGTTTTGTAGGAACATCATCTCTTTTTTGTTGGCTTTAATCTAAACCTCAGACGTAATCAGAGCAACAAAGAACAAGCTGGACTGCTTCAACGATTTGACATGTCACGCCTATATTTCCATTTTATACAGGATGATTCATTTATTCACATGAAGAGTTTCATTTTTCCCTCTGATTGAAACAGAAAATAAAGCACTTTTTAGGTGGTTTATTTTTTGATCACTAGAAACGATCAGTCATTGAATCAGTATTTTCTGTTAAGCTGGCCGTACACTGTAAGATTTCTCCCTCGTTCAGACCTGTTTTCTGTGTCCAAGACTGACTTTGAAGCAGGGACGAACTTCCGCTAGTTGTGCTGTGACACTCGGGCATGACGGCTGATCACGGTCCAATCAGCTGCTCCCAACCAACCGGATGATTTTCTTCTTTCATGTTTACATTTCTGATCGTACGACTGCACACAAACTTAAGCGTGGTACACACTACAGGATAATCCGGCCGATTTGGGCCTGATTCCCCCCTTCTGACCAAAGTCAGCAAAGGCCCAACTATCTGATGGATCCAGATGATCAGATGATCTAGCATTTCAACCTCCAAGAGCTCGAAAGGCGATCAGTGCCGCCCCGATTTGAAATAATAAAAATTAAACGTGTTCAATGTTTAGGATCAGAAATCCTGTTGTGTGGGGAGAACACCGAGGACGGCCGAGCACGCACTCTGTGGATTGTCACGTAGGACGGAACAATAGCCAATAGGGACGCAAGCTGACTGAAGCAGGAAGCACAACAAACATCACCATGGTGACAACAGCAAACGCGAAGCATAAATCTAGATGGATGTCATAAATTCAGGAGCAACTTGTTGATTTGTGGCAACAACACGAGCGTTTCTACAACGTGTCCGTAAAACAAAACACAATCCAACTAACGAGGAAAAGAGTTGGACCTAAATGTTTTGGATGTAAGAGCTAACAGCTAGCCACATTTAGCTTGACAATCATATTTGTTTACTCATTCGTCGCGTTTGACTGCGCGAGATGACACGTGATAGTCGAGACTCTGGTTGTTGGTGAATGAATCTGTTAGTGTGTGGTGTGCTGAGCTTTCGAGACAGGACAGTGGATAGAGTCAGAAACTGGAGAGAGAGAGAGTGGGGATCACATGTGGGTAAGGAGGCACAGGCCGGATCCGAATCCGGACTGCTCGCTCTCGTGAACTAGATCCTCTGTACATGGGATGTGTGCACCAACCGCTAGACCACCAACGCCCCTCAACTTCTTTTTTTAAACAAATATCGAGCTAAAGAAATTGAATGAAATGTATATTTTCTGTTTCTCTTTCTTTGCATCGTTCTTTTCTGCTTTCTGTTCCTATTCCTCCGTCAACTGTCTTTTTATATAAGCGACCTTTGAACCTGATTCATGTTCTCTCTCTTTTATTCCACGTCTGTAACGTACACAGCTTTCTATTTTTGATCTCCAGGACATTCAATTAGCTCAATTACTTCAACAACCCTCGCCCTCACATCATGTCTGGTAACCTCCCGTTGTCTCCTGTCAAAGCCTGCTCGTCCACTCGCTCCTCTCTCACATGGACTGAACAAAGAGAGCGTCTTTCTAGTCATTCAGCAGACTCTTCTTGTTTTTCTTTCATAGGCTCAGTAATCTTTATATAACCCACGTAATCTGAAGGCAATTTGGAAACAACCGCTCTGATATCACCGGCTTCAGCCTTCCTGCATGTGGGACAGAGATATACAGTATATTGTGCAAGGGATGGCACATGGGGGATGTATGCATGATGTTTTTGGGTTAAAGTTGCATGTTGAAACAAAACATCAGGTTATTATTTTAACCTTAACCAAGATGTACTTCATTAACTGTACATAGTAGCAGAGTAGCTCTTTTCAGAGCCGTAACTATGCTGAGCCATCATCACGGCAGTCTGAAGAGGGCTAGAGACTAAATCAAGAAAACCTGTGATATGCAGTAACATTGTTCAGTCTCACAGGGACGATCTGAGCACATATGCTGTCAGTTTTAACTTGGGCACAGCGCTCTGTGAAGACACCTTGGCGGGTCCAATAGGAGGGAAGATCAGATCACAACAAATTGCCAGACTTTCTGTCAGAGCGATCTGCAGACTGAAGCTTGTCCTCTTCTCGTAGGTCTGAGAGCAACTCTCCCCAACAGGCTGTCTAAGTGCTCCCTACTCAGACCTGAGTAAACCTGAAAGCTCCTAGATGAGCCTAAAATCCCCCAGATCCTGTCGTGCCCTGAGGATTTCATGAACACCTTCATCTCATGCTCGTCTCCTCCAGATACTAAAAACTTCCATGTGAAGCTGCATGAAATCAAAAGGAGGCCGTGACAAAGCATCAGTTTGTTGAACTCATTGGTGGACACACGAATAATGTTGATGAACATTTCTGAAGAATTACGTGAGGACATGCTCTTCCTCCTGATGCACATATAAATTCTCTCCTCTGTGGGTCTTTCTTTCAAACTGCGACATCTCTCAGCTGAGAGTTTTGTGCCTCAGAGCGGCCTGTACTCTCCATCCTGAGTTCTGACTTGGCAGATGGAGGGCTCTCAGGGGGAAGAGATAAAAGCAGGGCTGACCTTGTGCATGATAGGTGGAGGATGAATTCCTCTGAGATGGAGGAGGAGGAGGGTACTTCTCAGCAGAACTGTCCATCACAAAATACGGCTCTTTTCACCCCCCCTCGTCTCATTTCTTAAACCTGCAGTTAATTAGCATGTCCATCCCTCTGCCTACCACAACAGCATCCTCTCTCTGCTCTCTTATTTGAGTCTTCCTCTCTGAACACAGAGCTTGAGTATCTTTTTCTGGAACAACCTCCCTGATTGGCGAGCTCTTTATCCTCTTTAAAATCTCTCTCTGACTTTATTTTAGAGACAGGACAGATAGAGTCAGAAACCTGTAGAAAGAGAGAGTGGGGAATGACATGCAGGAAAGGATCCACAGGGTTTGAACAGTTGAACCCTGGTCGCCCACTCTCGAGGACTATAGCCTCTGTACATGGGGCACGCGCACTGACCACTGTCTGTTATTTTGTGTCTTTGCTGCTGACTTTCTCGGCCAGGTCTTTCGTCTTCATCTCATGACGTATCTATCTTTCCTGATATCTCCCCCCCTGTCTCTCTCTCCCCCGCTCCCCTCCATCGCTCACTCTCTCGCCCCGATGGCATCTAATTCTCCAGCGTTATTGTCCCTGTATATCAAGTTTCATGACCTTATTTTACGGGCCTCGACATGAGTTTCTCCATCTGCTGTTTTCTCCCTGACCTCCTCCATCATTTCCTTCCTCCGTCCCCTCCTCCTCCCTCCTCCCTCCTCCTGAACGTCTAAATCCTTGGTAATACTTCCGTTTGTTCAAGCCCATCAGCTTTCTGTAAAACACAGGAAACATGTACACTATATTGCCAAAAGTATTCACTCACACATCCAAATAATTGAAATCAGTTGTTCCAATCATTTCCATGGCCACAGGTGTATAAAATCAAGCACCAAGGCATGCAGTCTGTTTCTACAAACATTTGTGAAAGACAGGGTCGCTCTCAGGAGCTCAGTGAATTCCAGCGTGGTACTGTGATAGGATGCCACCTGTGCAACAAGTCCAGTTGTGAAATTTCCTCGCTCCTAAATATTCCACAGTCAACTGTCAGTGGTATTATAACAAAGTGGAAGCGATTGGGAACGACAGCAACTCAGCCACGAAGTGGTAAGCCACGTAAAAAGACGGCGCGGGGTCAGGGGATGCTGAGGCGCATAGTGCGCAGAGGTCGCCAACTTTCTGCAGAGTCAATCGCTACAGACCTCCAAACTTAATGTTGCCTTCAGATTAGCTCAAGAACAGTGCATAGAGAGCTTAATGGAATGGGTTTCCATGGCCGAGCAGCTGCATCCAAGCCATACATCACCAATTACAAGGCAAAGCGTCAGATGCAGTGGTCTAAAGCACGCCCCCACTGGACTCTAGAGCAGCGGAGACGCGTTCTCTGGAGTGACGAATCGCGCTTCACCATCTGGCGATCTGATGGACGAGTCTGGGTTTGGCAGTTGCCAGGAGAACGGTACTTGTCTGACTGCATTGTGCCAAGTGTAAAGTTTGGTGGAGGGGGGATTATGGTGTGGGCTTGTTTTTCAGGAGCTGGGCTTGGCCCCTTAGTTCCAGTGAAAGGAACTCTGAATGCTTCAGGATACCAAGAGATTTTGGACAATTCCATGCCCCCAACTTTGTGGGAACAGTTTGGGGATGGCCCCTTCCTGTTCCAACATGACTGTGCACCAGTGCACAATGCAAGGTCCATAAAGACATGGATGAGAGAGTTTTGTGTGGATGGACTTGACTGGCCTGCACAGAGTCCTGACCTCAACCCGATAGAAAACCTTTGGGATGAATTAGAGCGGAGACTGAGAGCCAGGCCTTCTCGTCCAACATCAGTGTGTGACCTCACAAATGCGCTTCTGGAAGAATGGTCAAAAATTCCCCAAAACACACTCCTAAACCTTGTGGACAGCCTTCCCAGAAAAGTTGAAGCTGTTATAGCTGCAAAGGGGTGACCAACGTCATATTAAACCCTATAGATTAAGAATGGGATGTCACCTAAATTGATATGCGAGTCAAGGCAGGTGAGCGAATACTTTTGGCAATATAGTGTATTTTCTCTCTTGAATCAGAACCCTCCGTCATGTCCTTGGACCTCAGTATTTTCTTATTGTGTAATTCAGATTTATTAGCTCAGTGTTTGCGCTTTTCTTGTCTTTGATCCCTTGTTTTCTTGTCTTGTTCTTGTTGTACACAGAATAACTGACTCATCGCTCATGTTCACAAACATTTGTTCTTTTTCATTTCCACGGTTAATCTCTCTGAGTCGTATAAATCACAGGTTTTTAATTGATTACCTCCCGCAGCACTCATCCATCCCTGCATCCCTCCTCTCTTCCTTTTGACATTTGTCCATCTGTCTTCTCTTCCTCCATGCTCGATATTTTTCAATCCATCTGCTGTTTGCTATCAGAATGTTTTATTGTGCCAAACGACAAACAGATACCAGGATGAATTTGACCCATCAGGCGAATCTGTCAGTCACTGTTGAATCTTGGTGTTTGTGTTTATGAGTAATATATCCAGACTGAATAACCCCCGGAGAAGCAAACAGCGCCTTTTATTTATCCACGTCTCCGTCATTGTTTGTCTCTTGTTCACAGTGACGTATGTCCTTGGGGGGTCTGACCGCAGTGTGTGGCTGTGTGTGTGTGTGTGTGTGTGTGTGTGTAAGAGTCTCTGTTGTTGTTTTTTGTTTTCCTCAAAGAGTCAGAAAAACAAAGAAATTCAGACGTAAATGTGCAGAGACAGAAAGCAAACAAATACAGAGAGAAGTCCACACGGAGAAACAGAGCAGATGCTGATGCTGTGTGTGTGTGTGTGTGTGTGTGTGTGTGTGTGTGTGTGTGTGTGTGTGTGTGTGCGTGTGCGTGTGCGCGTGTGCGTGTGTGTGTTCCCTGCAGCAGGCAGTGACTGTGTGGGAGTTGCGGGTTGTGTTTGCATGCATTAGTTGTATTTAATAAAAGTTGATTGCTGTAATGATCATTTATGAGCTGATGCCCTGAGAGCCTGAACATCCTGCCGTAGATTATAACAGATTAACACTAATGACCAACTTTTTAAAAGAAATGAAAATGTGCAGATTGTTCTGGTTTGGTTATAACAACATTAAGACCCCATGTTCACCTCGCGTTTTTTTCTGAGCTCCAGCGTCTTTTTTGGTTTGCAGCAGAAAGCAGCCGCCCGAAGAAAAAGCGCAGCGCCCAGCGTCTTTTTTACAAGTGCTCCGCCTTTTTTCGACTGACTGTTGTCATAGAAACAGGATGGACGTGCAGCGCTTTTCTTCTCAGCGCACAAACGCTTCATTCGAACGCTCCAGAGAGTACAGCCAGCACTTTTCTGACAAGACTCATATTTAAAAATGATATCCAAGAAATGTGATGAACAGTGTGCCAACAACATTAAATAAATCACTTCACATTGCTCTGCAGAAATACAACTATACAGCAAAGAGATTAATTGATAGAGAACTTATTAGATTTTGAACCAAACTTACTATGTAAATAGTACTGAATTTATTAATTATTCAAAAGTTTTTGTGTGGGATGAACCGGAGCGCCTGGAGAAAAAACCCACACGGACACAGTGGGAACATAAAGAGACCTGACAGACAGAAACCAGTGGGCTCCTGTCCGTCAGGACTTTATGTGTTCCCCTGTGCTGCCAGGCCTGTTACAGCCTGGGTGTGTTGGGGGGAGTTTGGGGATAGGAAGGGGTGGGTGGAGGGGCTGTGGCCGTCACTTCTGGTCCAGGTTCTGCCTCCTCTGCTGCTTGTATTGGCGGCAGCTTTCTGGAGAGCAGAACTTCTTAAACTTCCTCCACATAGAGATCTCCTCGCTGGTAACACACAGTTGTTGACTGACTTCCTCCAGCTCCTTTTGGAGGCCATCAGCCCTCAACATTTGGTGCTCATTGTCCTTTCGGAGCTCCTCCATCTCCTTCTACGGAGCATAACTGATCTCCTCCTGTGCTTCCTGCTGCTGGTCTTATCTTGCAGCTGTTTTTGTAAGATATCCAGCTGCTCTGCATGAAGCATGTTCCTGCTGAAGGCCTCTTCTTTGAGGACCTTCACGTCCTGCTCCAGAGAGGATTTCTCCTCTGTAAGCCTCTCTACCAGCATCAGGTCTTTGTTGGTTGTCTCCAGATGCTGATGACTGATTTCTGCCAGTTTAGTCTGGAGCCCGTCAGCCCTCAACATCAGGTGATCCTTTTCTATTTGAGACATTTCCAACGCCTTCTGCAGCCTCAGATTGGACTCCTCCTGAGCTTTGAATTTGGCAGAAAGCTTGTGGCTGCTGCTGCTCATTTCTTGCAGCTGGTTCTTTAAACTCTCAAGCTGCTCTTGGTTAAACGTGTCTCTTGTGATGGCCTCTTCCTTTAGGACCCTTACCTCCTCCTCAATAGACTTCTTCTCTGCAGTCAAACCCTGAACCAGTCATGTCCTTGTTGGCTGTCTCCTCCATTTGTCTCTGGAGGCTGTCAGCCCTCGACATTTGGTGATCCCTTTCTTTTTGGGACTCCACCAACTCCTTCTGCAGCCCAAGATTGGCCTCCTCCTGTGCATCCAGTTTGTAGGCAAGGTGTTTTCTGCTTTTTGTTATTTCTTCCAGCTGGTTCTTTAAGGCGATTATCTGCCTGGTGGTCTTGATGTCCCTGCTGAAGGTATCTTTCTGCATGATCTTAATCTTTTCAGCTCTTAGAGTTTTTTCCATCTTGGGGTCACTAGAGGCTGTCTCCTGGAGCTTCTTGTTTAGTGCTGAAATAACACCAATCAGCTCACCTTAGGTTTTGAGGGAGTAACACGACATATCCTGTTTCATGACGTAGGATGGATTCAGGTGCTTCAGTTCCTCTTTGAGCATCCTGATCTCCTGTTCGCAGTCTCTCTTCTCGCTCCCCCCTCCACCTTTCTTCTATCTCCTGGATCTTTGTCTTGCTGATGGCATATCTCTGTTTCAGAAGAACCTTCACTCCAGTTCTTTCTTGAGATCTGCAACCACCTGCCATTGGGGCGTCTCTTAGGTGGTGCCTGATGGGTTCCATCCTGGTTCTGCCAGTGGTGCTGACCATTCAACACAACCCAACACTGATCTACAATTCTAATAGACTTTGATAAAATAATAATTATGATACTTTACTTGTAGAGCACTTTTCAAGACAGGGGCACAGAGAAGCAATTTAAAAGAGACAATCACAGTTGCACACACAGAAACATCAAAATTCAGACATTCAGTTAAAACAGAACCACGCTAAAAAGAGCCAGAGACAAACGAGGGGGAAATAATAAGAAACAACTGGAAACAACATACACTGTTAACGCAGCTTCTGTTTTCAAGTAAGAGAACAGTTGACTGTGGGCAGATGTTTGGGCTCCAGCCTGAAGGCACACACACACACACACACACACACACACACACACACACACACACACACACACACACACACACACACACACACACACGATGCATGTTTGCATGAGAGATCATAGTCATGTGTCTTCATACAGAGATCCACTTGAGATTGAAGGTTTCTCTCAATACATTGAACATCTTCGGACAGGAGGTGAGCTGTGTCCTCGTCATGAGCTGATTCGACACTAAGATCACTCTAAGATCAATATTTTCCTCTCTCTACATGAGCGACTCAGAGCCTGCAGCTGTGTGTGTGTGTGTGTGTGTGTGTGTGTGTGTGTGTGTGTGTGTGTCTCCACCCACAGCTATTTTTCATAAAGCTGCAGTCTGTTGTGAATTAGTGAAAGTGGATGGATAAATAAATCAACATCTGTCTCTTAGAGCTCATTATACGAATTCTGAGGAGGAAAGTGTTATCAGGTGTAGATTATATCGTAGATGTTGAAAGACTTGGTAATATTGGTTAAACCACATTTACACCGACCTGCAAGACTCCACATAGTCCGTGTGTGCAGCGGTCCATCACTACAGCGAGGTTCGCTGCCACTCTAGTCAATGCTCCTGTTTCCACAGCGAGCGCCGCAGTCCGTCTCAAGCTGCTCATGGCTGCGCTCACACTCCCGACACAAACCCAGTGCGTCAGGCCGGGGGTCATCACACGGAGATAAAGTGTGGCACAGTCAAAACTGGTGAAGTGTCCTCAATGCAACACAAAAAACAGAAACACACATGACACTATGCAGTACTTTGTTTTCATATTTCTAACATATTCTTATGAGAGTTTTTCTGTTCTTGCTGATGAACGTTGCTGATTCTGTTACTCGATAGATTGGTTGCTTTTATCGGACAGTATCTGCCGCCTGTTTTGATTTATGTTCATATTCCTTTCGTTGATTATAAAGCACTTTGAGCTTCTCTCCAGCCATGAAAGGTTTTGTATAAAAAGTTTTATGATTCATATTAGTCAGAAACATTAGGCTGGATGTGTTGTTGCTTCTTCTCAAAATCACAGAATATTTCTTCTTCACCTTCACTTTTCAGTTTGGGAAATTCTCCAAAAACAAAGATGCACCCTGTTAGATTTGAAGCTGGTTTTAAAGTGTTGATATTTGACGGTGTAATCCCGTCCTGAAGCCACCTTCAGCCCCTGCTGGATGGACTAGATGAACCTGTTATTATGGTCACAATAACGGAGCACTGTTACTCAGTGTGGGGTTAACCTGTCCTGACTTAAAGCTGTCACATTCTGCTGGCTCTGACTCTGAATATGAATGACCTGTTGGTATTACTGTGAAATGACTTTGGCATTGAGGAGATAAGTGTGTCGGCCTAGAGGCCCTGACCTCAAACAACCTGGACTGCAGTCAGAATGTATACTGTATCTACGTATACTGTAGCAGCTGTGCGGGAGCCACGAGGTGAGAGAAGTGTGATGAGTACCTGGAGGTCATATAAGTTATACTTCCTTGACTGGCGGTGAAAAAGCCAGACAGGGAAACGTAAAGTAATCCTCCATCATGTGCTCCAGTAGACCTGCTCAGTGGTCATTAGCTGCAGCCTGTAGTCGCTCTCACTGCTCCAACATGGCAGGACTTTAGAATATAAATGTTTCTGTTGCATGAGAAATACTAAACTCTAAAGACAGCAGTAACGTATATATCGTAGCTTATTCGACTGGGGAAAAATAGAAGCACAGATTGAATGAGGTGGACATTACGTTAAAGGGGACATATTATGAAAAATCGACAGTTATTTTGAACATATATTTGGGTAACCTGAGTGTCTACCGACCCACAACATGTGAAATAAATCCATCCAGTCTTTTGTTTGTGGTCTGCATAAGTCTTACAACACAGAGAGAAATGCTCAGTTTCAAATTTGCTCTCCTTGTGATGTCACAGTGGGATTCTGGTAAAAATAATCCCCTCACCTCCCCTGGTATCTCCACCCATGGACTCCACCCGCAGCCTTAAAACTTTTGCGCAGGTCCGCCATTTTTATTCTCGCTAGCGAAGGAGTGATGTCTACTGTGAAACTCGGGGGGGCTCATTGCATTTAAAGAGACACACACACCAAAACAGAGCGTTCTGAGAGAGCTGCTTTATACAGGGTCACAAACCTCCTCTGGTGCTTGATTCATGTTATATTTTGACCAAAGCACAGCACAGATGTTTCATTTAGACCACAGGGAACTGTTTGAAAAGGTGGAGAAGGGGGACAATATGTCCTCTTTAAAATAAATCTCAGGCTTTAGTTAAGAAAACAAAAAGTAGAGGAAACACCAGTAAACACATCCAAAGCCCTGTGTGTCCTGAAACAACCTGTGTGGTTTGTAAAAACCTAAACCATGAAGGCCTTGATGAGGAGCTGTTTCCATTACAGGCATGCTATTAAAGATCCAGCCTAATACAGTACAGATGTTAATGGGAGTGTAACCATGCAGGCATGTGTACAAACGTTGATATTGGTAATGAGGTGTTCATGGAACGCTGAGATCACAGAAAGGTCAGACCATATTAACCTCTTCATTAAGTATTCATCCCGCCTCTCGGCATCATTTGGAAAAGTCTGAAGCACCGATAAGTGTCCTTAAACTACCCGAAGACTTCATTCCCCACGGACTATTAAAGGCTTGATTAAATGCAGTTTCCTTAAAGCCAATTATCACTTCGATTAGGCTTTTATCACAAGTGTGATAGGAGCGTCGTCTAAAGATAAATGAGAGCAGGTGTGTGCGCTCTGCCATCAGCTTCAAGTGCCTTTAAAGAGATCATTGCAATGACAGGCTCAAATGTTAATCTGTCCAGAGACAGGACGTGATGGGTCCAATTATTCATATGTAAGAAGAATATAACAAATCCAAGTCTTCATGTGAGTGTTATCTCATATTAAAAAAGATATTGTTTCCGTCATTGTTAGCAGCGCCTGATTCTAATGAGGTATTAATGCAGACGGTCGCTGTAGTGCATCAGACACCTGTTAGCAAACCGCCATTAAATAACAGAGAAGAAGAAAGCATCAGTCAGGTGACACGTGTAACTTTAAAGAGTGCAGACATACTAAGAAACTAAATAAACATCTTTACACTGAGAATAATCTTTTTATCTTAACGTTGTTAAGTAAAGTGTTTCTGAAAGAAAACGACCACGATCGGTTTGCTTAACCTCCTAGCTCGTTAATGTCAACGTCCATATTTTGTTAGCATCAAGCTAACACACTAAGATGTTCATCACGGTTGTGCGGCAACCTTTGGTGTTGAAAAATGAAGCCGATGCAGAAGGGCAAAAAATTGCAGTTCCTCGAGTGTCCACTAGAGGCTGGCTGCAGAAGCACAGGAAGTCACATACACACCATTCAAAAAAGCCTGTTTTTACAGCAGACATTAACATGTTTACAGCCTGGTTCAAAAACCAAATAGGTCTGATTAGCTCATGTCTCGATCAGCATACACTGTACGGGGAGTGAATGTTTTGATGACTCATACGTTTTGATTTGATGAAGGATAAGAGTTATTCACAATAAGGTGTGTAGCTGACATGATTGACAGGTGGGCGCGGTGTAACAGTTTGTCAGGAGGCCTCAGCTCCAGCCTCAGCTCCAGCTCTCAGCCTGTCGTTAGGTTGACTGAAAGTTAGGCTGAGACAGCATTTCCAGCATGGAGACGTCACTCAGGCTTCTTCCAGTAATATTTACAGTCTATGATGATCGTCGCTGACTTTCGAAAAGTGTTTTTACTTGAAATGCACTACCCTGCTTCACATCTTTAACATCTTTGCTTTTTAATTCATTGCTTGATAACAACTTCTTTGAGGAAAATGTTTTAGTTTAAGAAACAGCTTTCTACTTCTGTGAACATTTGTTTTTTCTCTTTCCAAGATGTTGCTGCAGTTGGCTCATTCTCATTCTCCAAACTTTATTCTAATAATAAAAACTCAGAGCCCTCCAGCTTGTTTTGCATCGCATTACGCGACAATGTTGTACAATCTGTAAGCTCAAAAGGGAAGCATATTCTCAGTGCATGATGTTAAGATGGATTGAATAATGGTTCACCGGTGGCCTAGAGGTTGGAGCGCGTGCCCTATGTACAGAGGCTTATGTCCTCTAAAGGGAAGTTGGCCCGGGGTTCGACTCTTACCTGTGGCTCCTTGGCTGCATGTCGTTCCAGACTCTCTCTCTATCCCTTTCTGCCCAATCCTTTACATAAAGAAAGATGTATAGATTAAGATTGAGAAGATGACTCTCTTTATGTAAGACTGTGATTGGCTGATATGTCCGTCAGTGAGGTTGGAAACACGCCCAAACAAATGCCTCTCCGAATAATTAGGAGTCAGTAGTCTCCAAACTTCAGCTGTGGTTTTAGCTTCTGAAGTAAAACTCTTCAAGCACAGAGCATGCTCCTTTCAGCCGCCTCCTGATTTAAATTCACAACAGTGGTTCTCTCCTGGGAGCTGCCCAGCACCGCACCGAGTCCCATAATCACTGCTCGCTGAGAAACTCTTCTCGAGCAGTTGGGGGTAGAGTGCAAGTTGTGTACTTTTTCCCCGTTTAGCCTATTAATAGCAGGGAGCAG
The DNA here is from genome assembly GCA_020745685.1 of Tautogolabrus adspersus. NCBI lineage: Eukaryota > Metazoa > Chordata > Actinopteri > Labriformes > Labridae > Tautogolabrus > Tautogolabrus adspersus. The sequence continues at coordinate 2,202,988 of CM036538.1, read as the reverse complement.
ATCTCCAGGCTCCACGTTACAAACTGAGGTCTGCATCCCATCTGTGTGTTCACTTTATCTCAGCTGTATGTGGGTTGGTGTGTGCACCGTCTGTGCTGTTCCAGTGAATCCTGACGGTTCAGGGAGGTGGCCTAGTTCTGCTCGCTGACACTGCTGATGCTGTGGAAAGACTTTCCTCCACTCTCTGTTTCAGTGCTCCTGTTTCTTCTTCTTTCTCAGTGTTTCTCATACATTTCAGTTTAGTAGCTCGTAATGTTGCTTAAAATCTTACAGAAAATCTGCCCCGCAAGCATGCACAGAGGCGTACGATCACCGCTCACGCACATGTATGTGAATAAATAAATGAACACATGCAAAAAAGCTCTACTCCCTCCATAGCTCTCCATCCCCTCTGAATGTTCTTCTCCTCGTCACACTTATGAAACCTCTTCCCTCCTCATCAGCTGTGGAGCTACAGCAACTAGAGGCTATGGGAAAATCTCTCTCCCCCCCCCCCCACCAAACACATACACACATACACACACACCCGAGCAAAGTCCAATACACTTACACACAACCCATCTGCTGTGGTGCTGAGTGCTCTTGAGACTTTGCCTGCATGTGCCCGTGGGCATTGTGGAGGATGTTAAAATGACAAGCTTCATGTCTTAATTAGGATGGGATCTGTTCGCAGGGCATGATGATACACACACACACACACACACACACACACACACACACACACACACACACACACACACACACACACACACACACACATATCCACCAATGCGCACACACATGCACTAGATGCTCTCATTTACTCACAAACTCATTTGCATGCGTACTAAGCATTAACAATCTCTGTTTCTATTCAAACATGAGTGTGTTTTTATCTGTCCCTCCTACTATTTAACAAATAAACACACACGGACTGTACAAAGCCCCAAACAGAGTCTGTGAGTTACACTTGGCTGCACACAGGCACGCTCAGATTTGTAACTGCTGAATCAGATTTGTGCACGAGGGAGGACAGATTCGTGAATGTGACGGATGATTCAAGCTTGCAGGAAGAATTGTGTAACTACATATGAGGGATTCTCACGCTCGTCATGATCAAAGCTGCTCACTTTCACTTTGAGCACTCTGGATTCACAGAGCTGAGCTTCAGACTGAGAGCCTCACAGGGTCCCTCTCACCTGGACATGAAGGCTCTCATAGTGTTAGACTTAACTTCAGACTGAGAGCAGAGCCTCACAGGGTCCCTCTCACCTGGACGTGAAGGCTCTCATAGTGTTAGACTTAACTTCAGACTGAGAGCAGATCCTCACAGGGTCCCTCTCACCTGGACGTGAAGGCTTTCATAGTGTTAGACTTAACTTCAGACTGAGAGCAGATCCTCACAGGGTCCCTCTCACCTGGATGTGAAGGCTCTCATAGTGTTAGACTTAACTTCAGACTGAGAGCAGAGCCTCACAGGGTCCCTCTCACCTGGATGTGAAGGCTCTCATAGTGTTAGACTTAACTTCAGACTGAGAGCAGAGCCTCACAGGGTCCCTCTCACCTGGATGTGAAGGCTCTCATAGTGTTAGACTTAACTTCAGACTGAGAGCAGATCCTCACAGGGTCCCTCTCACCTGGATGTGAAGGCTCTCATAGTGTTAGACTTAACTTCAGACTGAGAGCAGAGCCTCACAGGGTCCCTCTCACCTGGATGTGAAGGCTCTCATAGTGTTAGACTTAACTTCAGACTGAGAGCAGAGCCTCACAGGGTCCCTCTCACCTGGATGTGAAGGCTCTCATAGTGTTAGACTTAACTTCAGACTGAGAGCAGATCCTCACAGGGTCCCTCTCACCTGGACGTGAAGGCTCTCATAGTGTTAGACTTAACTTCAGACTGAGAGCAGAGCCTCACAGGGTCCCTCTCACCTGGATGTGAAGGCTCTCATAGTGTTAGACTTAACTTCAGACTGAGAGCAGATCCTCACAGGGTCCCTCTCACCTGGACGTGAAGGCTTTCATAGTGTTAGACTTAACTTCAGACTGAGAGCAGAGCCTCACAGGGTCCCTCTCACCTGGATGTGAAGGCTCTCATAGTGTTAGACTTAACTTCAGACTGAGAGCAGATCCTCACAGGGTCCCTCTCACCTGGACGTGAAGGCTCTCATAGTGTTAGACTTAAAGGGATACTTCACCCATTTGCATTAAGCTTTGTATCAGTAGTAAACTTGTGTTTTTATTGAATGGTCTTGCATCCAGCCCTCATTTCCCCCTGAGACGGGAAAAATCTGTATTTTCTTTTCTGAGATGCCTCCTCAATAGACGCAAAAATCGTCATATTGCGTCACTCGCGGAGGCTATGGTTAGCACGGGTTAGCAGGCTAAAACTACATTGCTATTTCCTCATGTTTTCAACCACTGAAGCTACAGACCTATCACAGATCAGTGGGCGGGGCTTCACTACCAGAATCGAAACTTAACATCTGCCATCTTGCTTGAAGGCTATGCTACCAGAAATCTAATATCTGCCGACAATGGTGAAAAAAGTATGTTTCAACTTCAAACTGATATGGATGAAGGGGATTTTGAAGGTCTTGTGCTCGAATCGGATGTTCCTGGCTCTTTCTACGAGCCGCCCGCAATATTGCTGCCAGGTGCCTTCTGCAGACACAGCGGCTGTGAGACAGGGAGCCTGAGCCGGGCTCAAGCTGGGTGTCTCTACGGATAAGCTAATATGGACCGAGAATGAAGAAAAACGTATGTTTCAACTTCAAACTGATATGACTGAAGGGGATTTTGAAGGTCTTGTGCTTGAATCGGATGTGTGTGGCTCTTTCTACGAGCCGCAATATAGCGGCGAGCTGGCTGCTGAGTGCCGACAGACAGGCTAGCTTATCCTAGCATGCTAGGTCCGAGGCTGTGAGAGAAAAGAAGGAGCCGGGGCAGACTTGTGGTGTCGGTGCTGTCACTGTTTGCCTATGGACACAGACATAGAGTCTGTTTTCTGTCAGGAATTTCCAAGATGCCAATTCCTTATGGAAGAAATCTCTGAATCAGTTGTGGAAACTGCTGTATTATTATTATTAAATGTCCGCGAGTAATGCTGCATTCAGGTGCTGCTCGGGTGGTTTAAGTTTCCGAGTTGGGAAGTCATTCTTCCGACTTCCCAACTCGGAGAAATATTATTGTCAAGTTATATTTAAGCAAAAAGTTGGTGTGCAATACGTGCCTGAATAAAAAGTATGTTAACAAAACACAAAACCGACTTGAGCAGGTGTTTCATTTGCATTTTACAACTCGGAATCTCATTTTTCCGATACCACATGAATGCACCTCTCCTTCAGCAGGAGTGTCCTGCGGTGCTGTGCATTCTGGGAGATGTGTCTTTGCAGAGAAAACGCAAAAATACACTTTTTGCCTTTTTCTCGGTCAAGAAGGCACCAATTTCAAAATGTATTTCACATTTCTACTACATATATGACCCAATGTCAATACAGATTCATGTTTCAACGGGTGAAGTATCCCTTTAACTTCAGACTGAGAGCAGAGCCTCACAGGGTCCCTCTCACCTGGATGTGAAGGCTCTCATAGTGTTAGACTTAACTTCAGACTGAGAGCAGAGCCTCACAGGGTCCCTCTCACCTGGACGTGAAGGCTTTCATAGTGTTAGACTTAACTTCAGACTGAGAGCAGAGCCTCACAGGGTCCCTCTCACCTGGACATGAAGGCTCTCATAGTGTTAGACTTAACTTCAAACTGAGAGCAGAGCCTCACAGGGTCCCTCTCACCTGGATGTGAAGGCTCTCATAGTGTTAGACTTAACTTCAGACTGAGAGCAGAGCCTCACAGGGTCCCTCTCACCTGGACATGAAGGCTCTCATAGTGTTAGACTTAACTTCAGACTGAGAGCAGAGCCTCACAGGGTCCCTCTCACCTGGATGTGAAGGCTCTCATAGTGTTAGACTTAACTTCAGACTGAGAGCAGAGCCTCACAGGGTCCCTCTCACCTGGATGTGAAGGCTCTCATAGTGTTAGACTTAACTTCAGACTGAGAGCAGATCCTCACAGGGTCCCTCTCACCTGGACGTGAAGGCTCTCATATTGTTGTACATTTTCTCTCCAAGGTAAAGTTGGGATGGTAGCGATTTTTAAACCACCACACGGCTGGATCTAAAACATTCAGTGTCAACACTATAATGAAGTCTTCTCCCTGTGAGTTAACCTGCTGCACACAGGCACGCTCAGACGACTAAGATTGCATGTTGTTTGTTGGGGAAATATTCTCACTTATATTTTGAGAGAGACTTATGATTTATTTACTTATGCCTGTACTTACCACAGGTGTGTTTTTATTCTTCTCATTCCATTAATATCAATAACTCTAACAGGGAAAGTCATTATAATCATTGGAAATAATATTGATATTGGCCGAGCAGTTAGGTTGCGCCCCATGTGTGAATGCTATAGTCCTCCAAGGGGGCGGCCCGGGTTCAAGACCGATCTGTGGCTCCTTCTCCAGCATGTCATTCCCCTCTCTCTCCTGGTTTCCTTCATTATTCACTGTCCTGTCCAAATAAGGCGAAAAGCCCCAAAATAGATCTTGAAAAAATAAGTTATCAGGTCAATTAAGATATGTAATCCCCCCTGATTGTCTCCATCAGTCGGTGGCACCCAATAAACAAAAGGAAGGTGCCAAAGAGTATTTGAATAATAAGCATGACGCAAATCAATTCTAGCTGAATATCAATCAAATGACTGGAGGCTAAATGATGCGATCTTTGTTATTTAAATGATCAATAAAAGAAGACTAGCGGTTAGGTCGAGCGCCGTGTACACGGAGGCAAACGTCCCCCCACCAGGCGGCGTGTGTTCAAGACCGATCTGTGGCTCTCCCTTCTCCTGCATGTCATTCCCCACTCTCTCCTGGTTTATCCACTGTCCAACCATTATCTGCAATTTAGACAGTGTGCCTGCAAGTTTTGGTAGGTAAAATCAAAATTGCCCAAATTTGGGTGCTTAGAACTTACATTTTTGTTGCATTAAAATAGGAATCGATATCCTTAGATGTTTACTAGAATCGTATCGAAGTTTATAATTCTGTTTTTTTAACATCCCTATAAATTGGCCCGCAGATTGTTTTGTCCTAAACAGGTTTAATTATTCCTAAGCAGACTTTACGGTTGGAAAGAAATGACCATGAGCTGCAGATGTTGATGTTTTCTGGTCAGAAGTGGTTTCTTAGTCTCTTCACCATCAAGCGTCATCTCAGATCCTCAGAAGCCCTTAAAGCTGCAGGAAGTTTAGAGAGCTGACGGAGAAATAAACTGAATAATTACCTTCATGTTTGGGATTTACTCTCAAACTGAATCTCCTCTGAAAAATCTGTCCACTTCAATGTCGACTTGAAGGACTGGAAGCATTCGTCTACACAAATCTCCTCTTTCAGGCTCACTCTGAAGATCTGCATATCAGACACATACAGTATATTCCCCTTAATACACATAGACACAAACACACACACACACACACACACACACACACACACACACACACACACACACACACACTCACAGTCTCCCTGTGGTTCTCTGCAGCTCCCGCTCACTCTCCAGGGACTCCGATTTATTTCCTTTCATATCCTTAAAGCCGGAGCACACCACTAACAGTGTGTAATATGTTTCGGAGGCAGCCTCGTGCTGCAGCAGCAGCGGGCTGATACGATGCATTAAACATGAACACAACATGCATTCAACAAAATGCAGCGTAACATGCATTAGTCCTGTTTACAATAAGGAGAGAGAATCATGTGTTTGGACTCGTGATTATTTCTCTGCATGTTTCTGATAGTCGTAGTTTTATATAACGTTCAAACAGTTATTCATGTGCTGCATGGCTCCACAGACTCATGGGAGGTCCTGTCTTCTTTTTAATTAAAGGAGCTACTTGTAAGTACTTGTGCAGAAAGCAGCCATCTTGATACTTTCTACATCCAGATGAAAGCTGAAGCATGCAGTTTGTGTTAAGATCATATTCTGAGCTTAATGTGTATTAACAGCTGTGTACCTGCACACAGAGTTTATCATTCTGTGAGTAATAATGATGCTAATTGTGTTAGCATTCAAATGTAAACACATGACGCCATAAACACATGAGCCATACACACACTTTGAATAAAGTCGACTTCCACTAAAGCATAAAAGGCTAGTGTGTAATAATAATGAGACTCATGCAGCTGTCTGAACTTTCAGTCTGTGTTTCTGGCTTCTAATATCCTTTTGACTTTTTCTGCTTTGACTGTTTAGTTTTAGTATTTGTCTACATTTACTATTTTAGGACAACGTATTTATCTGATACTTACGTCAGTAAAAAACCTCATTATAGACTTTGCCTGAAACGCTTCATTTCAGCTGCTGTCTCTTTAAGGCCCGTCTTCCAACATGCCCGCGCTCTTCTGATTGGCCAGCTCTCTGGGAGCCTACAGTGGGCAGAAACTGCAGGGCTGCCAGGGGAGGGCTGCTCTCCAGCAGGGAGAAGAGAGTCTATGTAAGAGGTTTCACCGGCTTACGTAGAGGCTTGAAGTCGTCAGGTGAAATTCTTGGTTTCATATCAGGGAACTATGGCGTGATCTGCAGAACAAGCCGTTTAGAGCCCTCTGCAGACTCATCCTGGGATTACTCCAACATACACTTACCTCATGATCTGAAACTTTGCCCTCGTTTAGTTTGAGCATCCAGCAACACGATATGTGAGTTTTAAAATGGGGATCAGCTTAAACGTACAGTATGTAAAATCCGCCGCTAGGGGGCTCTCAATCATAACAATAACAAAAGATGACGTCGAGGCTTGCGGTGTATCATGGGAGTAAAAACGAACGAATCAATACGAACGGGCGAAACAGACCTGAGAGAGACAATATGTGTACTGACGATGTATCCAAGTATAATTTACATGACGTTTTTATCACAGCAGCACATACAGCGACAGAACTGAGCTTTCAGTAGCAGCTAGCGCTAGCTTATGCAGCGGTCTTTGACGTAACATCCGGTGTTTCCTTGACAACGATCAACATTTCCTGTCTATCATGGCGGCCGCCTACAAGACACGTACCGTTAAACTACAAAATTACGGATTTCTCTGGCTTTGATAACTTTTGGAAATATTTGAGGTGATGTAAGTACTCAACTAAAAAATATATATAACATGGGTTTAGTCCATTTTTAATTGAAGTTAGATATTTGAATGTAAACATTAGCATGCGATTCTACATACTGTACCTTTAATAGGTCACCTTTGATGAATTAGGATTGATTAGCATTATTTTATGCCTTCCGGTTTAATTTAAAAAAAGCAAATTTAAAAACAAGAACCTCGTGAAATGACTTCAGAATGAACACTTTAAAAAAAACGTGAAACTGTAATAAAGTGTTGAATATGACGTTGAGTCTTTCGGGAGGTCAGAGGGTTCACCGTCTGCCTTCTGGTGCTGTGTTTGTGTGTCTGCGTGTAGATTTTGTTCTTCTGTCTGGCACCTGCCAAGCGTGTTTCCATCACCTTGAGTGAGAGCTGTATGTGAGTGATGAAGTGAGGCTGTTTTTTGGGGTTTATAAAGCTACAGGGGGGTCGTCACATCCGTCCCTCACTGTCCACACCTCTCTGTCAACACCAGAGGGAGTCAAAAATACACAAGATCATAAAATATAAAAACAGACCTCCAGACATCCGCTTCATAGCACAGATCCAGCTGTTTAATGTCCTGATGAGAACACCACAGTTATAACCTCCCTGCGTTAGAAAGACTTTAATATAATGTTCTTCTTCTGAAATGTTGATATTATCGGTCAAGACCACCACTGATCGGCTATTTTTCCACGTCATTACTGAGATTACTGAGAAGGAAAACGCCTCTTTCTAAAAGAACAAATCACTTCAATTCATTTGTTGTTTGATTCCCCCCCTCTCGGTTTTGACTCGGTCTTGATCCCTACATGTCTTGTTCTTGTCTCGGTCTCGCCCTTCCTTGGTCTTGATCTTGTCTCGGTCTGGCCCTGCCTTGGTCTGGGTTTGGGTCTTGACTCGGTCTCGACCCCTAGATGTCTTGGTCTTGTCTCGGTCTCGGAGCACTCTGGTCTCGGGTATGTCTTGGTCTTGTCTTGGTCTCGATCCCTAAATGTCTTGGCCTTGTCTCGATCCCTAAATGTCTTGGTCTTGTCTTGGTCTCGATCCCTAAATGTCTTGGTCTTGTCTCGATCCCTAAATGTCTTGGTCTTGGTCTCTGTCCCTAAATGTCTTGTCTTGGTCTCGATCCCTAAATGTCTTGGTCTTGTCTTGGTCTCGGAGCACTCTGGTCTTGGTCTTGTCTTGGTCTCTGTCCCTAAATGTCTTGGTCTTGTCTTGGTCTCGGAGCACTCTGGTCTTGGTCTTGTCTTGGTCTCGATCCCTAAATGTCTTGGTCTTGTCTTGGTCTCTGTCCCTAAATGTCTTGGTCTTGTCTTGGTCTCTGTCCCTAAATGTCTTGGTCTTGTCTCGGTCGCGGAGCACACTGTTTAAGTCGTTCTGCATTAAATCACGTTGTTTATTTGAATGTTAGTACAGATAGTCGAGTTAATGTTTGAAGTGTGTCGTAGCACCACAGCGGCACAAACACTGAAGTAAAGTCTGCTCCACCAGCTCTGTCACAGCGCTTGTTTTAAAAAGCATGCACCAAACATCCTTTTTGCATACCAGCCATCTTTGTTCTACTTATTGAAGTTCCTGCGGTGAATTATTCACAGCCATTAAAACCGTGTTCAACGCTCTCTTCCATCTAGGACTCGGTGAGGCTCGGGAGCAGCAGTTCAATATTGAAACAAAGTTCTGAAGTTGAATTATCCTGTTAGGGACAGAACTCATTGAGGAGACACACTCAGGTTCTAGTTAAATATCTCACTGTAGTGTTTCGTCCTTCTTACAGACAGACACACACACGCACGCACACACACACACACACACACACACACACACACACACACACACACACACACAGAGGCCACAGGCTGCACGGTGTTACCGCTCCAACAGATGTGAGTCATTTGTCAGACTATTGACCCGATCTGCTGGATAAACGAAATGTCAATACCAGAGAGACCGAGCCACGCTAATCCCTGTGTGTGAGTGTGTTTAAGTGTGTGTGTGCGTGTGTGTGTGTGTGTGTGTGTGTGTGTGTGTGTGTGTGTGTGTGTGTGTGTGTGTGTGTGTGTGTGTGTGTGTGTGTGTTTCCCTCCAGCACTTATCTCCTCTGTTTCATCCCTCCTCTGCTTTAGATAAAATAATTTCTCACTGAAAGGTAACAAATGATTTCAGAATCAGTTAGAAGTCAAACTGGATGAATATTTGTTTGTTTGTTTTTTGGATGAATCAGAACAAATTCATTTGGTTGATTATATTAATTTGCTCATTTATTGTTTTAAAAAGAAAGTAAATAACACCTCTCAGTCATTACAAATGAGATTGATAGAAAGATGGATGGACAGATGGATAGATTTATGGAGGGATATATTCAGGGGACTTTTCAGAGAATGAATGTACAATTGATTGTTTTAATTTGAAGGCAAGGAGACGAGCCAGCTTCCAGAGAGCAGTACGTCTCATTGCATGCAGCTTTAACTGACTCGATTAATCACCTCACATGAAAGTAAAGTATTGTGCTTTAAAATGCTTCATCTTTTAAAAAGCACAAACCATCTTCAGTTCCTCAACTGGTGATAACTGGGCACAAAGACTCCTGTGTCTGTGTTCATAATCCTCTGCAGAGATTGGAGACTGTTTGGGAGTCATATTTATCTCTCTTGTGTGCACAGCAGGGAGACAAAGCAGCGTGTGTGCTGTTCTTCTGGGACGAGACGCACATTCAAAATAAACACTGTGAAAAGATAATAACCCACAGATTCAAATGACACAGTGAACTCCCCGAGTGCTTTGGAACAACATGGTGAGAGAAAGAGGAGGTGTCAGTGTTCAGATCTGACAAGACCGCACGGGGAAACAAAAATATTTATGATTGTAAAAAAGTTTGTCAAGAAGAGACGAGTCAGATGTGACATTAGGAAGAGTCATTATTGTGAAAGATGAAAAGCTGAGACTAAAGTTGACTTCACTAAGCCTTCGTTTGACATTTTGACATTTTATGGGGACGGAAAGCAGAAGATCACGTTTGGGGTTTTGACGGGTCTTCTGAACTGCGTTTGAACTCCATGTTTACATCCTTCTCGCTCCATGTGGCTTCTCTCACGGCTCTGAATCATATTCATTTACCACGTCTGGTCCCAGAGCACGAGTCAGTAGAGCGCGGCAGAGTGAGAACAGGCAGGGTGTGTGACACGCTCGTCAAACAGATGACAGAGAGGCAAGGCCAGCGACAACGCCGCAGTGACGGGGATGACAGCAAGGTACAATGAACAAATGACAGAGAGGGGAGGGGGGTGAGAGAATCTAAAACGGTGACAATCCAACACTGAGCGACGTTATTAATGGAGAGCCGGAGCGTGACAGTGACAGAGCGAGAGTGATGGCGGTGACAGTGACATGCAGGCGATGGCAGACAGACACAGATGCAAACGATCCTGCTGCCTCTAGGTGTAAGTCGTCACTGCCAAAGTACCAGAGGGCAGCTTTAACTATAGATCATTGTGTGTGTGTGTGTGTGTGTGTGTGTGTGTGTGTGTGTGTGTGTGTGTGTGTGTGTAGTAGTGAAGTTATTTTTTGGGGCCTTTCTGCCTTTAATAGATTGGACAGCTGAACCCACATGTAGCAAAGGGTCGAAGTCGGATTCAAACACACGGCCACTGCGTCAGGAACTGTAGCCTTCGTACATGGGGCGTCCTTCACAACCGCAAGGCTATCGGCGTCCCCACGAGCTCTCCTACAGTCCATCATCTGTAACTCTGCAGCCCAATAACTCGAATTACAGACGCCATATATCATATAACAAAGTCAGAATAATGGGAATATTACCACAAAGTAAAAGCCGCCCTCTCCGCCATCTAACTTGCTGAATTAGCTCGCTACACATGCGTGCTGACACGCATGTGTAGCAGCGACCTGCTCTGAGGAAGAGAAACACAAACTGCAGACACTCAGGGAATTTAAAAAATGTATTTATGAGGCGACAATAGTACGAGGGAAATGCAGCACTTTTTGTTCAAATTTCAACTCCAAATGAAAAAAACTGTTCAGGGATTTCTTGATTTGAAGAACTACTCGTTACGTTACTCGTCACTCCAGCAAAGTGATCTGAGTACTTTGTGACCCGTTACCCTCGACACTGATTAATAGTGTCAGAAAACATAAAAGATTCAAACTTTAAAATAATATTTGTCCAGTTCTTTTTCCTAAAAGCTGTTTGTGACTGTAAATACATTCAATGTTTTTGCAGTAAACACCAAGCCTTACATCTGCTGACAGAAAAGTCAGCACACAAACGTTCAGCGCTGATGAAGGTCTAGGGCCGAAACGCGTCCGTTGTGTTGTTGTTGTTTTTCTTGCCCAGATAAAGAAACCTGAAAGGACATTTGTTTGCTGACTTTTCTGATTTCTTCTCGTCGTTTTGCGGTCATGAACCTTTTAGTGAGTTTACTGTCGAGTGTGCTCCTTTTTTAATACTTTTAATTATAAACATAATGTTGGAGCATTTCTCCAGTCCTCACATTCTTTGAGGGATTTATTTATGACTGCCACACACATCTTGTCTTATATAATCACACTTAAAGGCACATAGAAGCTGGAACTGACTCATCCTGCAGCTGAGGAAAATCTTTAGGGCCATTTTTTAGGAATAAATTATGTAAACGTGTCAGACGTGTTTATAGCAAAGGGAATATATCAGTGCACTGTAACAGCAGACAGACTGAGACCGATTGAATACCACAAGGATTCTCTAAACATTGCACGTCAATCATAGCAGGGATTTGTCTGGATTTTAAAATAAACCGGACCAACAGTTGCAATAACAGCCAAACACTCTAAATAAAGACGGCGACAAACAGAGAGAAGCATTGAGGACAGAGCGAGCGTCTGTCACGAGGCCTTGAGCGGCGTGATCGGGTCTCGCTCATAAAGTTTGCTTTGTCTCCAAGGTTGATTCGCACAGACTGAGTGATGAAGTAACAGCTCGGATAAACTGCAGTGACATCAGACGTACGGCCTCCAAACACAAAGAGACCTCACATCCAAACAGAAGTGACAGAGAGAGTGAAGATCTCGTCCCCTCTCGTTGTTTGTCCGACTTTGAGCACAGACATCAGACGTTGCTCAGCCTCTTCAGACACGTCTGTGTTTCTGTTTCAAAGACCTGGGCCTGATTTGTTTTGTCTCTGACTTCATGCCAAGTAGAAGAGAGAGATTAGGATCCGTCTGTGAAAAAAAACGGCAGCTGTTGATCATAATGTCCATCCTGAGATCTCAAAAACATGTTCTTTAATCAGTTATTTCAGGCGCTATGAGCTGCTCCATCACTGTCTGATTTGCTGAACACATTTTTCTACACATAAAACCTGGGGTGGGTTTTAAACACTTCCTCTGGTTTTTAGATGTACCTTGATACAAAAAAAACATTTGTCTTTGGGCGTTAAATATCCGAGCGGTTTTGTTGCAGGGGCTGAAGATTTTGATGCAGCGGCCCTGGGTTTGAATCTAAACTCAGCTCTTTGCTGCATGAGCCATCAAAGACTGTCAGCCATCCGCAAACTGAAAGGACTCTATGTTGCCCCCCATCTTCTTCTGCTGCTGCTGTATCAGAGCATGATCCCACCCATCCTACTGGACTGTTCCGCCTGCTCCTTTAACAGCTTGTTTTCTATGTTTCACTGACTGTGTGGAGTTGCTCTGTTTTGCAGATATCCTTAAGTTTGCTCCTGACTGGTTTATATTCCAGGGTCAATAAGAAGTACAGCTCAGCTCAAGTGGAATATATTTAACGCAGTGATTTCAGCAGCAGACTGAGCTGTGAGCTCTTTGGTTTTCTGGGTTCACTGGTGCAGTCATGAGGTTTACTAACATGCACTGTGCCTGCATGGTGCAGAGAGCACTGAGGGTGTGTTCAGCTGTGGTGATGTAACGTCACGCTGCTGTCACGGGACAGACGCGGTTATGTGGACGAAAACAGATGAGACCATCGCTTTGGCATTCATGTTGTTTGTGATCTGCACATAAAATTACATCACTATTGGATTTCTGTAGATAATAAAAACATCAAACATGATTATTTTTGAAGTTGAATCTAATGGTTCAGAAAAGTTTCATGTTGATGCCGTTTCTTAGAGGTCACATGTTCTCCTCCTCTTCAGTGTAAATAAGTCTCAGAGCTCCTCAAAACATGTGTGTGAAGTGTCTTGTTCTAAATCCACTCTGATCCTGTATTTGATCATGCCTATAAACCCCTCTATTTCAGCCCTGCTCAGAACAGGCTGTTTCTGTGTCTGTAGCTTTAAATGTAAATGAGCTGTGTCTGACCACGCCCCTCTCTGGAAGGGTTTGGGTGGCTCGGGCTTTCTCGCTCCATGTCCTATTGTTTACGGTGAGAAGGCAGACTCAGAGGGAAGAACAAACACCTAGCTGTGGGAGTGTCACCCACCTGGGGGAGGGGCTACTGCCCTTTGTGATGTCATGAAGGGAAAATCTCCAAACGGCCTGTTTGAGCACACATTTTCTGAAAAGTGAAGCAGGAAAAAGACGGAGAGGATGGACTTTTCTCATCATTGGGGGGTTTGTAGACAGACTAGAGACACATATTAGAGTTAGAGAAACATGGTGAAGAGGATTTTACAGAATATGTGAACTTTAAGTTTGTCAGATTTTCATAAAATATCATCATCGTCTTCTCATCTTTTCCTCTCTGTTTCTTTCTCCGCAGTGATCTGCAACTTCCGTGGCTCGGTGACTCAGGGTCTGGCTCTGGAGGTGGGAGAGACGGTTCAGATTCTGGAGAAATTTGAAGGTAAGAAGAGCACCTGATGAATGAGTGTGGGTGGATGTTTGATTCAGCAGCGATGTCCTTGATCATTGTATCAGCAGCACCGGAGCATCAGTGAAGCGTCAGTGATCAGTGTAAAAACATCCTTTCAGGGCTGCAGATTACTGTGACTCAAAGGTTTTTCTTCAATGACGTATTCAAACACAAACAATACAAAATACAGATGAGAATTAAAGTGACGAGTGAAGTGGCGTCTAATGCAAACACTCGCTTCCTGCTCTATTAGGTATAGATGTGTTGCATTTGGATTATAACTAAATTACATTTTGAGTAGTTGCAAACAGTGTTAAGCTAACTTCCTCACATACTGGAAAAAGAGTCAGAAGAATAACAATGTTAAACTGAGCTGATTATCTCTCACAGTGTAACCCTTTCCTTTATCATCGTTCTACATATTAACCACATTAAAGAAGAAGTTAGCAGACCGTCAGACATAAGAGCCTAAAGAAGTCTGCAGCTGAGAACCTGTAATCACATTTTCAAACAACCGCAGAGCGACTCTTTAAAGCATTAATTAGCGTCACAGAGCTGCTTCGGAGAAGGGATCCAGTTATCTTCACTGCAGCATCAAAACCTCGACTCAGGAAGGAGGATCACTTCTCAGGTTTCAGGAGCGACACTTGTTCCCTGCTGGAGTCAAAGAGCTTTAACACAACATAAAGAAACCATGCACGTGGTCAGGAATGTCATCCAGTGCCTTCAAGATACCTGCTCCCTTGAATCCCTTAAGAAATATCCTCTAAAGCATTTCAAATGTCATTACAGCATGAAACCCTGCAGTGGCGATTCTAGAGTCTGTTGGGGCCTGAGGCAAACATTAATTGTGGGCCCCTCCAACCAGCATTGTGCTGTTTTCACTCCCAGACAGATAATTCCTCTTCATTTTCCTTCAGTGGTTTTGAGATGCTTAGCAGGGCAATGAGAGGGAGTGCTGTCAGATGACTGTAGGAGACCTCCCCCTTAGGGAGGTCTTCTACAGTCATTGCAAAATTTGCACAGTTTGAACTACTGTACTGCTGTGGTTTAAAGTTTGTCAGCCTTCGGGGGCCCCTTACTGGCTTGGGGCCCCAAGCAGTTGCCTGACAAGCAGCGCCTCTGGCACCTTGTTCAGGTTTGTGACCTCTTCTTCCACCATTACAAAAAGTTCTTCCCTGTTTTGTCCACATCATGAAGGACTCTGAGGAGGCATGACATGCCTTCATGTTCTCATCTCTCAGGTTTGTCATATAGTGACAACTGCACTTATCTTATTTACGTGCACAATCCAGCGTTTTTTAGTGAGCACGCCAAATGACGGATGGTCCTCCAGGCTGGCGTCCCGCGTACAAATCAGACCTATGGCTGCTTCCCCGCCTGTCGTTCCCCACTCTCTCTCGCTCGCTCTCTCTCTCTCTCTCTCTCCATTATTTCTGACTCTTTCCTCTGTCCTATCTCTAAAAAAACCCAAATAAACCTTTAAATAATAAAAAAGAGTTTCAGTACGATGTAAATGCAGAACTATAATAGTATTAATAATGTTACTTTTCTGTGACTCATACCTGCGTGGAAGTGAATACCTCTGAGTTTGTGTCACTTTACCTTTTTGAAAACGTTCATGAATTATGGTCCTTCGCCCCAGATGTTTGTGACGGCAGCAGATTAAAAAGCCTCGACGTATTCTTCCTAGGCCTGCTGTGTGTCCTCAAACACAGAGAGCAGATTGAACACAGAGCAAGTCTTGCCGTCATCGCTGCACCCATACCACTTATTATCAGCTGATGGTACTCCCATTGTTATTCCTATCTGGCTCACAGAAATCAGCAGCTGAGGCCAGGATGTGTGTGTAGCTGGAAGTGTTGTGTTTCCAGATAATGAGAGTCCGGGCTTCATTAGCCACAGCTGGGCAGGATGCTTCCATCAATCTGATGCACCAGTGTCTTTCTTAAAACGCCCAGCAGAGTGAGGGAGCGCCAAAGACGGGGAAATGTTCAGTCAGTACAGCTTTGTTTTGACTTCGTAGGCTCCGTGTCCACCTAGCATTTTTTACGGGCAGTAAAGCGCTGGCTGTGTGCCCGACAACAGTCTGTTGACAACGGCCGCTGTATGACCAACGTTACTTTTTACTGCACGTTTAATATTTGAGACCCCAGCAGACACGAAGGAAAGAGGATGTGGGTACAACATACGATCCCTAGGAGGCAAAAATACGGGGAATATAACACATTTTGAAAAGGCCGCCCTTGACATCAACAGCTCCTTTCTGAAAAATTGAAAGATTTTCAACATGAGGGCTCTGAGCGGCTGCACTAAAATGGCAGAGCGTTTGTAAAAAAGACGCTGGACGCTGCACTTTTTCTCCAGACTCTCCAAAAGTTCTCTACCCATTGAAAACAATTGAAAAACAAGCTGGCGCCCAGAAAAAAATGCTAGATGGACACGGGGCCTTAGTTTATAATTCCTCCCGTCTTTCCCTCTCTGTTGTCTGCTTTTATTGAGCAGCCTCACTTTTAACCCTGAGCTGTTTAGATCACATCCTCATGAGCATCTTATCCTCTCTTGCTCTGAAAATCAACCCCTCTAGTGGGGGAAACAGCATTGTAGCTTTCCCTTCAGCACACAGTGATTATAAGGGCAGCCGAGGGCTGACTTTTGTCCAACATCCCAGTGGCAAGATTCCCAGAGCCTCTGTCATTATCTCAACATGCAGATACGTTGTCATAAAACACTCGTTGACTGGTAAAGCAGAACAGAGTTTTATCTGATACTTTAATCATATTACTCTACAGAGATCCTCTCCAGTGATATTTCATTTGTATTCTCCTTTCATCCAGGAGAAATGTTCGTTAAACTAGGCCCCTCCTCCTGGACTCATGGCCACCATAAACGCACGCCCACTGCCTCTGACAACAGTTTGCAAGAAAGCAGCCACCTAGCTAGTCCACCACCTGTATCATCACGTTTCTATGCACAACCTTAACCATCAAGTTATTTGCATTGATTGATAGCAGGACTTAGTGTGTACGTTTGTACCTACACGAGAAGCTACCTGAGAATATCACATTTGTTGTAGGGATCTAATTAAGCACCCTAACACAAGCCAGTGACGATTCTAGAGTCTGTTGGGGACCTAGGCAAAAAAACGATTGGTGGGCCTTCCAACCAGTGTTCACCATGGCAACGAGAGTGAGTGCTGTCAGATGGGGCCACTTTGGAGAGGTTTCCTACCGTCATTGCAAAATGTGCGTGTTTTTGGCCACTGCTCCCCTACTGGTCTGGGGCCCAAAGCAGTTGCCTGCCTTGCCTGTTGACAAGCAGCGCCTCTGACACAAATTTCTCCACAACGAGACGAATAAAGAAACCTTGACCTTGACCTGACACAATCTAACCACCAGTGTTTGGCATCTGCCTGCCTCACAGAAAGGAGTGGGTGAAAGCCAACACCCATTTTGGAAAGGCATTAACCCACTCTTTGTTTTGAATTACTAAATATGAACATTTTCGCTTGACTCCTCTTTGCCGCTTCCGCCATATTCGCCTGTCTGATTGATGTCAGGTTGAATTGTATCCACTCCTAAACTCACCTGCTGCGCTGTCATTGGCTGGAGGAAACACACCAGCTCCGCCTAGAAACATCCTGAGACAACCAAAACAAAGCAGAACAGTAAAATCCAGTCAGAGGACAGGGTCTCTGCAGACACAGTCACCAGCACACATGTACGGAGGCCCAGAAGGGACGATGGAGCAGCTTTACTTTAGGATAAGTCTGTATTTTATTTATTATTCAAATGCTTCTGACTCTACCTTTACTTTCTTGCCTCTTCCTGGTGGTCTGGTGTGAGTCCGTGTGTCATCGTTAGTGTTCAGCTGCTGCAGAAATCCTGCAGAGTTTCTATTCAGGAAGTTCAGTTGAGCTTTCAAGATGCAAATCTTCCTAAATGAGCTCTCTCTGCCCTCCTGCGCTGTGTCGAGCTTTTCTCTGCCTGCACTAATGCCAAATGATCGTCCCCAGACAGGAACTCAATGACTGTAATGACAGTGATGGGGAGATGACGGCCTGGCTGCAGGAATGCAATCCCAGAGCTCCATTTTGAAAATATAGATTACAGTCATAACACTTGAGAATGCATTAGACTTCGATTAAGGCGGTGGCAGCAATTTAAAGTCTGAGATTTGGAGTCTTAGCACTGTCAGCATTACTGAAGGGCCTCAGCTAAGAAAAGCCGCTCATTATTCTGGAGAGGCTTTTCAGCTGGAACAAATCTCTCCCCGAGAGTTGCTTCTGTTATTGTGGACGTCCAGGAGGGAGCTGCCGGTCGGTAAATAACAGTCAGGTGTTAAACAAGAGAGAAAAGCAGACATTACATCGTGTTGTTGGTAACGGGACGAGTTATATGTCTTCTTTTTACATTTCTCTAACCGTGATTCAGTCTTTCATATCAAAAATGTGTTCATGTATTTATTCACACTAGATGCCACTTCATGCTCTTTTCGATGGTCTGCAAAAACAAACTAGTGATGAGCTACAGAACATTCTGAACTCTGCGACGAGTCTTAACTACAACAAAGACAAGAGAAAAAGATGACGCAAGCTTTAGCTCACATGCAAAGGCCCCCATATATGTATTTAAGGCTCAGTGGTGTAGTGCAGTGTATACGCAGGTATACGGAGTATACCCACTTATTTTAAAGTGTCTCTATATGGTATTCCACTTCTAAATCTCCTCGGATTCACACCATTGGCGGGGGGGGGGGGGGCAACGTAACGTGACGTCAAAGATGTTCTTCCCTATCTTATACAATATTTTATAAGCTGTAGATGGGGCCTCGGCACAAGATTCAAGCCAGGTAAACAAAGGGCCGTGAAGCAGCCAAGTTGAACATTTGTCAGTCACAGTTTTGCTCCTCTGCTCTGCTCACCTGTGCATGCAGCTGCCTCCCATCTGCAATTAAGCCGGTATATAAGCCTCTCCTGTTCACCCAGACGCTGCCAGATCATTCTATCGCTTCATGCAAGACTTTCCAGCCTTCACCCTTGGATTGGTCGCCCGGTACTGACTCTGACCTGTCTTCTGCCTGTCCCCTGTTGGATTGTTTACTACAGATTGCTTTCCTTCTGCCTACCTGACCACGTCCTCACTTTGCTTCCCCACAGTACCTTTGCACTCTGCTGAACTTTGGTGTTAAAGTTCGTCTGTTGCCTTTGGGCCTCATTCATCTGTTTCTGCATCAGATCGCAGCAGCCAGAGCTCCCGGACATTTACAGAGACTTTCACAGCTTGAGGCTTTCTGTATCAGTCAAGAACTAAATTAAAGAGCATAACGTGCAAGTCTGGTGTTTAAGTGTGCTGCTTTGGGTTCCAACACCCGGTAAAACTTTTCCAAAAAACAGCTAAGACAGAAAAAAGTGACTTGTTGTCGGACATTAGGGATGCAGGGATTCCTTATTTGATTCATCAGCAGGCTTCGTCTTCTGCATATTTGACTACTAGATGTTAGCTCAGTTTACAGATTTGGTGCTTATTAATCGACACCTGTGCATCGTCAGTGTTTAGTGAACTTCACAGTAAGACATCCCGGTGGCTCGGCTGCACTCCCCACTCCTATTGAATCACTGTTAAAGTCATAATAAAATACACCATCCTGAGTACTCTCAGTGCATCAACAAGCCGTTAGCCTCTTCATAACCCAGCCTGAGGTGAGCTCCACAGGAACATGAAGACTGATTAGGTGTTCTGATGGAAACCCGTATCTGCTGCTTAACGCTGCCTTCTTAATGAGTTCGGTCTGAAGCAGCGTTAAAGGGCCTCCTTGAGTTCTGCCCTTCACTCAGAGAGGATTTGCAGAGATGATAATTGTGAATTATTATGACAACAGTGCAAAATGATAATTCTAATAACCTCTTAGTGAGTCGTTAGGAAGCGGGAGGCGAGGAGATTACTCGTCTTCAGAGGAACGCTGAGTGACAATGAAGCAAATTAGGGCCAAACATGCACCTGTGTGCTCGTCGAATAACCGCACAGCAACACCTGCTGTCATCAAAGCCTTTAACCATCACAGAATGATCATCCAAACACACACGGGGATGTTCTTTCTCTTCTGGCTACATGTTCTCGTGTGATTTTCTCACAAAGATGCTGAAACACACTCACTGGTCCTCACAAACAAGCGTCATTACGGCTGCCTCTGCTCCGCTCTGATTTCCATTTAGATGTGAGACTGGGGAGTAAACACAGCCTTGGAAACCAGTGTGATGAATGAATCTTGATTGGTTATTAATTAAGCAGCCAATTAAGTCGCTGTCTCCATATTCATATCAGATTATGCAGAACAGCTGAGAAGTGGATCTCGTGATTTTGCAGGACGATAAGATGAGAGTTATGAATATGAAGCATCAGCGTTGACGTTAGTTTTGCTATCAGTGGAGGAACTTTCTAAATTTTCCATCAGAAGAAGGTAGGATCTGATTAGCAGAGATTAAAGGATCACATGCACAAAAATAATCACAGAATTCAGCTGACCGAGAGGTCTGACGGGGAAGGATTCCTACAGATGATGTCTTATCTGGATGGAGTAGAGGCTCCATGGTAGGTGGACGCCCCATCACAGGTTGACGCCCCATCACAGGTGGAGGCCCTATGACTGCTGGAGGCTTAATACATTTTAAGCACATCCGTCTACACTTCAAATCCATATTCATGAAATACAGCGAGCAAGTCAGAAATCTTGGCATTATTTTGGACTACGAGCTTTGAAAATCACATCACCAGTGTTACCAGAACAGCATTTTACCATTTAAAGAACGAATCTAAACTTTGATCCTTGACATCCCGAACAGACGCAGAGAAATGAGTCTATGCATTCATCTCAACCAGGTTAGAGGACTGTAACGCTCTGTTACAGGATTATCCAAACAATCTGTAGGAAGACTTAAACTTATTCCAAATTCAGCAGCCAGAGTCCTGACACGTACAAGAACATTTGAACACATCACTCCACTCCTCTAAACACTCCACCGGCTCCCTGACAACAACAGAATCACCTTTAAAATCCTTTGATTAGTCCATAAAGTTCTCAATGGTTTAGCTCCTGAGGACATTTCTGATCGGCTCACGGACTAACACTGACCCTGGCCCTCAGGTCGTCAAGTGGAGGACTGTTAGTCAGACCAAGAATAAGATTAAAGTCCGGAGAGGGGGCTTAGAGTGGTCCTTCTCTCTGGTACAGGCCCCGAGGTCCATCACAACTGTCTCTACTTTTAAAACTAAACTTAAAATGCAGACTTCTTCATTGCAGTGATGAACTGTGAACTTGACTCTGTCGTCTTAGCAGATTTAACCTGAGTATCATCACTTTTGTCGTACTGCTGAACATTTCCATTCATCAGTATTGTTCTTGTAAGATGACGTTCAGGTTTTTGTTCTCCTGCAAATATAGATCTTCTCGTTGGGAAATGTCAACTCCAAAGTGTCCTTGCACATTCAGTCAAG
The DNA here is from genome assembly GCA_020745685.1 of Tautogolabrus adspersus. Classification (NCBI taxonomy): domain Eukaryota; kingdom Metazoa; phylum Chordata; class Actinopteri; order Labriformes; family Labridae; genus Tautogolabrus; species Tautogolabrus adspersus. The sequence continues at coordinate 2,181,538 of CM036538.1, read as the reverse complement.
CTGCTGACTCATAACTGTTTTTATCTCTTAGCTGAATCGTCGTGTTTCTTCTCGTCAGTCTGAGTCACTCGTGTTTGTGTTTTTCTTTCAGGATGGTACAGAGGATTCTCAACCAGGAAACCAAATGTCAAGGTAAGACACACTCTGACGGCTTCTCTTCTTCTCACAGACTCTTTGACTTCTCATCAAACTTTACTCTTCACTGTTTTATTCACTCTTTTGTTCAGTCCACATCTCTGATTCTCGTTACCTCTGTCTCTGTCCAGATAACGTTGATGAATGGGTTTCTTATGTGTAGCGATGTCTTTTACTCAGAGGTGCTGCTCGTCAACAGGCAGGCAACTGCTTGGGGCCCCGGGTCAATAAGGGGCCCCGAGGGCTGACAAACTTTACAACATAGCAGTAGCAGTGTCCTAAAATGTGCACATTTTGTAACAACAGTATAGGAAACCCCCCTAAGAGGGCCCCATAGGACAACAATCCCTCTCATTGCTCTGCTAAGTGTTGCATGCAGCTGGTGTCAAAGTCACCGAAGACGAAATATCCGTCTAAGAATGAAAAGAGAAAAAGAACGAGGAAAAAAGAAATCAAATCATTAGATCCCCCCTCCTCCCCTGATAACGGTAACTATTATTTATAAATAAAGGGGCTGAACGCTGGTTGGAGGGCCCACTGTAAATGTTTGCCTCGGGCCCCAACAGACTCTGGATTCACCACTGCTTTTACCGCTTTTTTTAATCTGTAGAGATTTATGTAAATACACTGCACACTGCCTTCTGAGTTAAAACCCGCCTCAGCTCCAGCTCTCAGCCTGTCGTTAGGTTGACTGAAAGTTAGGCTGAGACAGCATTTCCAGCATGGAGACCGCCATCGATGGGACTCCAGCGCCCCCTGCAGGAACAGACGGGTGACGTTACTCAGGCTTCAAACATTCATATTTACAGTCTATGATTGTTTTATGTTCTCACTCAGCCTGTAATCGTTCGATCCCCTTGATGGTAGCATGTTTTTAGCTCACAGTAAAAGGAACCTGGTCTGTTGTGTGATTCATGGTCTGACTGTTCAACGCAGCAACAGCCTGTAGCTCTTTGTATTGAAGAAGCTCTCTGACTCACAGAAACTTGATGATTTCTGCAAAGATTAAGTCTTGTTTGTTACAAACTTGGCCTGAAGATCCACCTGATTCTGCTTTAGTCAGATGAAACCTTTACAAACAAGTCTTTATAGAATGAAGAGAGACTCTCTCAAAGCCTGAGAAGTATCTTGACTCCAGAGAAAAACAATCAAAGGGGTTTCTTTTCACACAAAAGTTATGAATCATCTTCAAACATGAACTTTCTCTTTTTTCAGGATGATAAACATGCATTTCACTCATTTTGACTCAGCAGCAACTACAGAAACTATTTCACAAAGAGACAGACTTCTTATCTACCTTCGTTTAACTTTTGTGATGTTGAAGAGCAGCATCCAACAGTTTCATCTGCTGTCTCTTTACAGGAAGAATGTCTGACATGTTAAACATCAATACATCATAAATCCAGTCTCTCCTGTGTAAATGTGTCTCTGAGTCATGACTGTCTACAATGAGTGAGAAGCTCGAGTCCCGCTGGCTGTGTTGTTGTCAGAGCCGTGTTTACATGGACGGGACGGCCGGCTCCTCCCCTTGTGTATAAAAGCTGTTTTAGTCAAGGACTAGAGAGAAGAAGAAGAACATACTCACTGATTATTTGGATGTCACGTAACTGTGTTTAGATCACGGTCATGTTTTGCTCTGATACGTCGGCAGAACCTGACGTCAGGTTCAGGCCAGGTCTCGCCAAGTTCTCGTGACGTGTCGTTCAGAGCAGCAGGACGTCCGAGGATTACACCAACAAATGTGTTTAAAAGTTTTTTGCCGATGTTGAGTGTGGACATCCTATATCATAACATTATATGAATGTATATAAATATGGATCAGCATCATAGAGCTTCTTTAATGACCACAGGTAAACGATTATTAGCACAGTTATATCTCCAGTTTGTGTACATCCTGTGAAAGACGCACGTCAGCAGGGACGAGAGAACAGATTTGGATTTGGAGGAGGAAATGGAAGGGGTTAAAAAAAGCTTTTAGAGGAAACAACTTTGGACTGATTAGGTTTGAATAAGAAGAGGAGCATTCTTAATATGTCTGTGCTTTTAGAGAGCAGAATGTGACGTTAACTTTTCAGATGCTGCAGTGCGTTTTTAAGTTTGCAGTGCAGTGTGATTAACAGCAGCATCCTGACCCTGTGCTGGATATGAGTCACATTAACAGCTCTATATACATCTCTCTCTCGCTCTCTCTCTCTCTCTCTCTCTCTCTCTCTATTCTTAAAAGCACCATGTCTGGATCACAAGCTAACAGGCTTCTGGGTTTTTAGTCTTTTAATAAAAAAAGATCCTTTTCAGTGTTTTGTCCCGCTGCGTCCCATTCTCCTGAAGGCACCGGCCCTCTGTGCGATTCTTCTTTGCTCCATCCTGCTCCGTTGGTCTGTAAGAGGCTTTTCTGTCTAGCTTTACTATTTCTAGAAGGCACTGGTGTGTTTCTCTGCTTGGCTTTGTGTGTTGCAGAACGTTTAGGTATGAACATCAGAGAGATCATCAGCTCAGACCAATCGGCGACCTCCCGTGTTATGATATGGATGTGCAAACTTTCTGTCTATTTTTATATACAAAATTATAAAACGCAAGAAAATCCAGACATAACTGAAACAAAAAAGTTTTTGAGGTTTGTGATAAAAACAATAAATCAGTTCCTGAATATTGTGCAATTAAAGATTGAGTCAGCAGCTTCTTCCTAAAAAATAAAATACAGACTTCTCCTAAAGTAAAGCTGCTCCATCGTCCCTTCTGGGCCTCCGTACATGTGTGCTGGTGACTGTGTCTGCAGAGTCTCTGTCCTCTGACTGGATTTTACTGTTCTGGTTTGTTTTGGTTGACTCGGGACGTTTCTGGGCGGAGCTGGTGTGTTTCCTCCAGCCAATGACAGCGCAGCAGGCGAGCTAGAAGTGGATACAATTCTGTGATTGGACACATGACTGGCGAATATGACGGACGTGGCTGTTAGAGCGTAGATAAAGCTCGTTACAAAACGAGGGTGAACCTTGTGTTGACTTTTACCCGTGGACGTGGAGTTGGTCTGCTTCCTGTTGTACATGCAGGTGACAAACACCGGCGGTTAGCTTGTGCTAGCGTGTGTTAGCTTGCAGTGTAGGTACAAGCAGTAAACGTACACACTACGTCCTGCAGTGAGTGAGAGCTTCTGGGGGTGATGAGCCCAGGAGGAGGGGCCCAGTTTGAATGTTGTGTTTACAAACTGCAGCCAAAAATGCTACTGACTCCTTTGAGTTTCTCTGAATCAATTCATCCATTAGTTATCACGGCTCTATTTGACCTATGTGAAATGTGATTCCTCAAAGACTATTGTTTGAATAATAAAGATGGTAGCAGTATGTGATTAAATCTCTCAGAGAGCATGTGAGCTGCTGCTCTGTGAGTAAGAGTGGGTTGTCATACACAGAGCAGGTCTGTAAAAAGCCGCTCTTATCTTACATCCTGCAGGTACACACACAGGGTGAAGGTCGCCTGGGAAAAAAAAGAAGCTGGCTTGCAAGTGAGATCTTGAGAGCTTCCAAGGCGGCCCCTCCAGAGAAAAGCCTGACTTATAGTGGACTAACATAACAGCTTGGCTGTGGGCGGCACACTGCCACTCATTTCTGTAGGTTACAGCAAGGGCAATGGGATGCAGCACAGCGGGGATAATAGAAGAAGAGAAAAGTTGCTGCTCAGGTTTCCTCATGCAAATCAAATAGCAAAGAGAGCAAGCGAGATAGAGAGAGAGAGAGAGAGAGAGAGAGAGAGAGAGAGAGACAACAGAGCCTACTGGTATCAAACATTCAGTGTGTTTACATGGCCTGGAGTCTTATCCTGGTTTTGATCATATTAGGGAGACGCTGATGCTGAAGTGCAAAATATTGCAGTTCCTCGAGTGTCCACTAGAGGCTGGCTTCAGAAGCACAGGAAGTCACATACACACCCATTCAAAAAAGCCTGTTTTTACAGCAGACATTAACATGTTTACAGCCTGGTTCAAAAAACCAAACAGGTCTGATTAGCTCATGTCTCGATCGGCACACACTGTACGGGGGGTGAATGTTTTGATGACTCATATGTTTTGATTTGATGAAGGATAAGAGTTATTCACAATAAGGCGTGTAGCTGACCTGATTGACAGGCGGTCGCCGTGTAACGGTACACAGCAGCCTCTACCATCAGTGTGAATGTGTCGGTGTGACCTGCGGTGTAAAAGCACTTTGAGTAGTCAGAAGAATAGAAAAGAACTAAAGAAGCTCAAGTCCATTTACCATGTTGTTCACATGCACAAATGCAAAAACAGGACACTAAAAAAAAACAGGAGTCCATGTAACACACTCACTCACCCCGCCTCCTGACTTACAGCAACTCTCTTTCCCTTTGTTTCAACAGAAGCACAAAAGACTCAAACAGAGATGTCAGGATTTAAAACCTTGATGTGTTCAATCTCGACTCAAATCATTATTCTACTTCAGAAGGATCAAAGTCCGCAAAGTCTTCTCGTTCGACACCGACTCTCTCTGAAGAGGAGTAACTCAGCAGCAGGAGGCCGTGAATTTGAAGTTAAAGAATCCTCAGAGGAGTCCCGTTAAAGAACTGGGATGTTTGATTTTTAACACCTGTTCAAGTCTGCAAAGATGATCTTTTATGGGATCATTACTGTGATGAAATCTGAATTCTTCTGTTTCCTCTAAACTGAAATAGGCTTACAACAGCTGTGGTAGCTTCAGGAGAAATGTGAATAAAGGAGATTAAACAACACGGTTATAAGGAGTGTTGATGTGAGAGCTTCATTCTGTTGATGTGCTGCACAGACTGAGAGGAAACTGTCGTCGTCATTAGTGCAAACTAAATAAAAAACCAGCAGGACATAACAGAGAAAGAGAAACAAGTAAATGATTGTAGAGAAAACATGTTGAAGTCGAATTAAGCCCAAATGTTTTTATACTGAAGTCAAAACTGATGTAGAGGAGCAACATGTAACTCTGACCCCTAGTGTTTAAAATGGGTACTGCAGTCCAAATTCATAACATTGCAGAGAGCTGTCTCCCCCCCCTCCTCTGTAGAGTGGATGCTCATGCAGGTCACCATGTGGTGGACACTGAAGCTTCAGTGTTTATCCAGCTCTGCATCGGTCTGTAAACCTTTCTGCGTTCTAACCTCTCTCCATTTTTCAAAAGCATCTCCAATATTGATCCTAGTTTGAGCACGTTTCTGCTCGTGGAGCTTATTAGAAACATGCAGAGGCTTTTTAGGTCGGGTACAATCACTTCTATCTGAACCAGTTCTCTTGCTCGCTTCCATCGCTGCAACACCTGTTGGTTTGACCTGATAACTGCTCTCATATCTGGCAAACCGAGGGGCGTCCAAAACGGCCGTGTGGGGGTGCCTTAAAACCGCCTACCTTCTCTGGTCCAAACAAATCCAGACCATTCAGGACCAGAATCTAAAGTTAGAAGGAGGACATACTGGCTGCTGCATTGTTGTCAGAGAAGCCAGCACTTCAACATAGCATGTTTCCTTAATGTCTGATCATAGAGTAAGCTCACTTTATCATTTCAAAACCTAAATGTACAGATTGGACCTTTAACTGCAAAGTTTGTTGTAATTGTAATAAAAGAGTCAAGTCTTCTTATTTCACTTTGATGTTTAGATACACTTCACATTTAAAGAATGAATTGGTGTTTAGATTGAACTGAGCTGTTTTACATCTGAACATAATCAGAACAAAGAGCTCACGAGTCTGTGCACAGTAATCTTTGTCTGTAGTACAAAATAAATAGAGACAGATGCATTTGTGAGCAAACAATTGCATGCCATAGTTGCTCTCTTATGTTTGCATGCCTTGTGTTGTGTGTTGTGTGTGTGTGCTGCCTCCCTCTCCCGGCAGCGAGGCAGCAGCCCAATCCTGTTAGTTCCACCCTAATCACCTGGTTCCTCCACAAAGAGCTCGCTGGTCGAAACGAATCGCTGTGTCTCCCTCAGGAAATACCGTCGTGCTCCGACTCGTCTCTATTCACACACTATGAGGTTTATCGGTATTCAGATTAACAAGACTGTCAGGGCATCAGTGAGAGCAGAGTGTGTGAAAGATCAGATATGGATAGGAACCAGCTGACTTTGGTTCCATGTGTTATCACAGAGGGTGAAACAGACTCTTCTCACACACAAACACTGAACTGGAAAGGTTTCATAGAAATCAGAGTTATTGTCGTGTTATTCTGTCAGATGTGCAGAAGCCTTTAAAGGTGTACCAAATAAATGTAAAGAAAGTATGGCATAACGGCGTGTTCCAACGAGAAAATACTTTATCAGAGTGTTTACTTTGAACTGATGCTTTCAGTCTTTCTGCTCCAAACTTTGGAGGACCAACAAAGTTTAGAATCCCTCCAGCTGTGGCTGAAGGATAATGGTTTGGATTTTCCTTCTTTTAGTCCAGACTCACACCAGGCAATCCATACCATGCCTAAGCACCCCTAAAGTCCAGTTAGTTTGACTAGTGTGAGTCCCTGGTTCGTGCTCAAGCCCGCTACAGGACAACTGGGCCAAGAAGAGTGAATGCAAGCTTAGTCTCTACTTCTGCCCCAGGAACATCTGGAGAACATTTTCAAATTTAGCACAAACAAATACAAACATGAGCTGATTAGATATTTGTTGGTGATCTTCAAAGGTAGCTGTGTCTCTTTAATAATCTTTTTGGCTGTAACTAAATAATTCAAATACTAATCATGACACAAACTTGAACAAATGTCTGAGAAGATAATCAAAAAGTGAGGACAGTGCTCACTTCACTGCCTGTGAAACCTAAAAAAAACAAATTTAATTTAGTCACCAACAACACCTTGCATGGATTCTGAACATACATCCTATTTGAATGTGTTTTAATATCTGTCTGAGAAAGCAGGACATCCTGTTCAAATCTGGCACGTAAGAAGCACTTACCTCATTTTCATCTTAAAAGTTGGCTGCGTCCTTTACACCAGTATAGATTACAGAGACGTGCACCGTCATTACCCCAAGAGCAGCCACCACGATCACACAATCACGATCGTGATGGAGCATGGTACCAAACAATCGTGCCTAATGTGAAAACAACCTTAATCACAGCGATAGTATCGTGCAGCTTCTGTGTGTGGACATGTCATGTTATTTCTGGTATTAGCTAACAACACAAAGTTACTCCTGGAGGCCACCATGTTGCTTTTCCAACTTTTTGCCAACTCTCAACTGGAACACGGTTAACTCGGGCGAGAGGTCATTCCCAGCTCCGAGATCTGAGTTAAGAGGTTAATGAACGCACCAAAAGCTTCTGAGTGATATAAACAACATCTTAGCTGGTCAGCAGGGTCATACAGCAGCAAGGGGGTAATTCTGATGATCAATGTGTAATTATGTTTGATACGATCATTTCTTACTGGTACTGTCTATATAACTCTGGTGCTGACTAACAGCTGATGTAACGCCGCTGCACTGATCTTCCTCATGAGCTCGTCTTTAATCAAACTCGGCTAACGAAGTCTTCAGAGAAGTTTAGAGACCTTTACATTTAAAGCACGTTTCTGTTTAGAGTAAAAACAGTGTGTGTGTGTGAGCGTGGGGTGTGTGTGTGTGTGTATGTGTGTGTGTGAGCGTGGTGTGTGTGTGTGTGTGTGTGTGTGTGTGTGTGTGTGTATGGAGGGTGGATTGGTTCAGCTGCTGCACGCCGCACGCACGTACGCACGTGTGATTATTTTCATAAAAGTCCCACACGTACACACGCGCGTGCGGTGTGTAAGTACTACACGCAGCCTGACTTACAGAAGCACGCACATACGTGTGTTCTTATTTAAGTGTCACGCGTACACACGCACGTGCGGCGTGTAAGTATTACACACAGCCTGACTTACAGACGCGCGTTCGTGCGTGTGTTTAATTTCATTTTTCAGTCACTTCAGGCGGACTGAAGTCCCGTACTGAAGCCGGGCAACAGTACCGATAGCCGGGCAGCCAACTCAACAAAGCCACCGGTCAACCAGACCTCATTTCTCAAAGTTATGTGGTTTTTTATAGCCTACATGTTATAAAGTCGTGTTTGTGGACAATAGACAGCGGGGCATAGCCCCAGAGAAACGCTGCTCCGGTGATGTTGATCGGTATGGGGTATGATAATAAATCCACTTCCCCTCCTCCCGCATCTGTGAGCGTCCATCTGTCGAGACCTCGGCGGGGATTCAGTGACCGCAGTCCCGGTATGCCTGGAGCCAAGCCCGGCAGCTCGCTACGGTCCTCCCCGGAGTCAAACGGAACGTGCATCGTTTTAAACTATATTAAAACCACAAACTCTTAAACCAGGCAAGACTATTGACAACAAGCCTTCTCCCTCCTTTGTACAAAAATCGGAGATAGAATGAAAATATTAATAGCAGATTTCAGATTTATCTGCTGATTCTCAAAGCATCAGAAACGTTTCCTTCAGCGTTGCGCACTGCAGTCTGATCAGCTTCACGTTCTTCAACTAATTAAACTCAGTGAAACGAATTTTAATATGAGCGTGGCAGTCCGTTCTTCTACCTGTCCATACTTTCATAATCTAACGCTGTCAGTGACTTTATCTCCCCATGCGTAATTCAAGGAAGCATTTTAGCGCTGCTCCGCGGCTCTGTATGATCGGGCCGCCTGTGAGGGATATTGTTTTCGGATATAAGGAAATGTTCCGTTATAATGACATATACAGTGTGATGAAAGCTGGTGATGGAGGCACAACAGCTGGCTGCTTAACCAGCTGAGCCGGCCCGCGGGCCGTGAGTTTGGCACATATGAACTAGAAAATACTATGATCCATATGATTCATGAACCCCGCTCTGCCAAATGAAAAACTCATAATCGCTGCGCTAACAGCCCTGCTAAACTCTCTAATCAAATCTTCCTGATCATATAGATAACACCGCCTGAAGTGACTGAAAAAAAAAAAAACACACGCATGTACGTGCGTCTGTAAGTCAAGCTGCGTGTAGTACTTACACACCGCACGCGCGTGTGTACGTGTGGGACTTTTATGAAATAATCACACGTGCGTACGTGCGTGCGGCGTGCAGCAGCTGAACCAATCCGCCCTCCATAGTGTGTGTGAGCGTGGGGTGTGTGTGTGTGTGTGTGTGTGTGTGTGTGTGTGTGTGTGTGTGTGTGTGTGTGTGTGTGTGTCCATGTGGCACTCTGGTGTCACTGATGAACCTCCAGCAGCAGGGCAGTGAAGGGCGTTACGTTTGTGTGTGAGGTGACTGCTGATTTATGCTGCCAGACACACACACACACACACCTGTCTGCCAACCACGCTGAGCCAGGTGTACACACACACACACACACACACACACACACACACACACACACACACACACACACACCTGTCTGCCAACCACGCTGAGCCAGGTGTACACACACACACACACACACACAAACACCTGTCTGCCGACCACGCTGAGCCAGGTGTACACACACACACACACACACACACACACACACACACACACACACACACACACACACACACACACACAGAAGCCTTTGGGACAGTGCTTAGTGTGCATTAGTCACGGTCATCGTCCATTTAAACATGGATCAGCACAGTTTGGCTCCCCACTCTCAGATTCTGCAAAAACTCTGATAAGAACATCAGCTGTAATCTCTGCACCCGGCAGAGTTAAATATACAAACCAACAGACATTGCACTTAATATTTTGACTAGATATGTACAGATAGGACCCAGAAGCAGCAGTTAAACAGCTCAGCCAGCGATGAGAGACAATGAGAGAGATAAGATGTAATATGGCTTTTAATGCGTCTATAAAACTTACAGAGAAAATTACAGCATGTCTTCTTTCACGACTCTTTAGGAAGACGCTCAACGTTTAAGAATGGAACAGAAACAAAGAAGGAAGACGTTATTTTATCATCCACACAGACTCAACCACAGCGAGAAATTACCGAGCAGTTACGCTGCATGTCAGAATTACACAATCCTTTTTTAACAAAGACAACGAGCGGAGCTGGAGACAATAGAAAGCTCTGAATAGAAGAGGAGAGATGTGATTGGTTGTGGTTCAAGGATGAACTCTTTGACGACAGAAGAAGAACGAAACAGAAGAAGAAAACAAGGTTAAACAGCTTAAATACAGTGATTGACAGTTTATCACCAGCTTCATCAGCATGCAGGATCAAATGAGACAAAGGAGAGCGTAATAACTGTACAGAAGACAGGAAGGCGACCAGTGAAGTGAAACACACAAAAAACAGGAAGTGATGGAGGAAAGAGAAGGCAGAAGGGTGGAAAGGGGTTAACGTTTTTTATCCCTACCTTTTATTAGATGGAACATGAACCTATTGAACACAAAACAACCAGGTAAGGCCCCGTGTCAACCTCGCGTTTTTTTCTGAGCGCCAGCGTCTTCTTTCAATTGTTTTCAATGAGTAGAGAGCGTTCCAGCAGCAGGCGGCCCCACGGAGATAAAGTGCAGCGCCTAGTGTCTTTTTTCAGAGCGCTTCGCCGTTTTTGTGCGGCCACTCCGAGCGCTGTTGAGCTCACCGGCGCTCTTTTCCAAATGTAAGATATTCCCCGTAGTTTTTGCTGCCTACGGATCGTGTCTTGTACCCACATCCTCCTCCCTCCGTGTCTAATCGGGTAAAAACGATCTCAAATATAAAACATGCAGTAAAAAGTAACGAAGCAGTGTCGGTCATGCAGCGGCCGTTGTCATAGAGACAGGACGGACGTGCAGCGCTTTTCTTGTCATCACAGAAGCTCTTCATCCAAGCGCTACCGAACGCACAGCCAGCGCTTTTTCTGCTCGGAAAAAACGCTAGGCGGACACGGGGCCTTAAAAGAAACATAAAGCTTAAAAATACAAACAGAAGATACGTCTGTTCTTAGATTGAACTGAATTGGTTTCATATCGCCTCTTCAGAAATGAATGGTTGACATCAGTCTATGTCCATGTTTATACAGCCTTTGGTTTAATGGCTTCATCGTCTGTGTGTTGCACGACATCAGAGCGTATCTGAGCGCACTGAGCAGAAGTTTAAAGTATTTCAACTAAGGCGCTCTGTGAAGACACCTCTGCTGGGTAGGAGAGAAGATCAGATCACAACAATACGTCAGACGTTCTGCTGTCGGCTGCCTGAAGTTGGTCTTCATTCTTGTGAGTCTTGGTCCAACTCTCCCTAACTGATCCAATAGCTGTCAAATTGCTCCCTACTCAGCCTGAGCTAAACCTTGAAGCAGTCGTTATAGACCTGCAGCTCCATGACGGACCTAAACTCCCCAAAATCCTTTTGTGTCCTGAGGAACTCATGAACCCACACCCTCTTCTTGTTTGCTTCTCCTCCTCCTCAACAGAAGAAAGGCCAGGGCGTTTCTGAATAGTGTACAGATACATTGTGCATCCAAAAAGTAGCTAGCTTCCAGACTATCGTCTTGGTTGCCTAACAACTTGCGCCGATGATGGACATGGTTTGTGCGTGCGCCCTACACTACATCGTATCTGAAAGCCCCTTAAGGCATGAAGTCCTGCATGACCCACCTGATCATCATGGCTGCCTCCTTTAGCAGATCTTGTCGATCTGTTCACTTCTTTTGTCCTTTGCTGTCGTCATTATCACCTCCTGCTGGTTTCTGTAGCTTCACAGAAATGTGTACATTATAAGCAGCTATAAGCTAACATGACAAAGACACTGATTCTTCTAGTGTATCAACAGATCGATTTCATTCTTTGTCTTACTGGGATGCATCAAAAGGAGGAGAAAGCTCAGAGAGGTGTGTTTCAGTCAACAGTTCTCTGCTTCACTTGACTCTCTGACCCCCCATGTGTGTTTATAACCGATGAGCCAGGATCAGTTCCTCCCACAGAGGTCAGAGGTCACACAGAGCTGAGTGTGTGAAATGAGCTGCAGAGTAAAACTTACACATTAAAACAATTCAATCTGCTCTTGTTTTAACCAGGACCTCTGATATCTGTGTACTCAGAACACGGTGATATTTAAAGTGTTTTAATGTGATGTGACCTCAGGACTAAATGTTCTCCACCTACACTCTGCAGAAGAAGGTTTAGAAAGGACAGCCTCTCACTTTATGCCGCTGTATTTTAACTTGATGTTCCTCAGTACTGACTGCTGAACAAAACCTGGGCTTTTAACACTTCAGTTCAACCTTTGACCTTTCATATTATTAGTAAAACATTTCAGTGAGTCCTGAACGAAGGGAGACTGGAGTGTTGGAGTTCACGATAAACATCAGGTCCCAGAGTAATCTGATGGAACTACAGCTCTTGGATCAAATCTCACCTCTTTGTTAAAGATTAAAAAAAGTATTCAGACTTAAAGGTCACATATTCTGTAAAATCCACCTCACCATGTTTCTCTAACTCTAATATGTGTCTCTAGTCTGTCTACAAACCCCCCAATGATGAGAAAAGTCCATCCTCTCCGTCTTCTGCCTGCTCCACTTTTCAGAAAATGTGTGCTCAAACAGGC
>CM036538.1:2126423-2163923 GCA_020745685.1 Tautogolabrus adspersus | reverse complement strand
CATCCATCCATCTTCTTCAGCTATCTGAGGTCGGGTCGCGATGGCAGCAACGTTTTCCAGCTCCTCCTGGGGGATTCCAAGGCGTCCCCAGGCCACAGTGGATATATAACCCCTCCAGCGAACTCTAGGTCTACCCCTGGGTCTCCTCCCAGTTGGGTGTGCCCGGAAAACCTCCAAAGGGAGGCGTCCAGGAGGATCCTAATCAAATGCCCAAACCACCTCAACTGGCTCCTTTCAACAAATGAATTCTCCCAGCCTGCATGTTATAGCAGCTTCAGCATAACCTTCAGCCTACCCTCCATGAATAATTGAACAGTGCACCTCTGAGACACACAGCATGTTTAGTAGCAGTGTTGTGCAGGTCGTCTTTACTCTACATGTTTAAAGCGTGTTCTGTCTGTGAGCAGCCGATGCAGCACCTGAAATAAGCTTTACTGGCCCCCTGTTCTGCAGCGTGACTGGAGAAGTCAGGAGGTTGTTGGATGGTTTGTCACTTTAGTTTAAGCTGAACACCATCAGGTTCTATGCAGTCCGACACGTCTCGTTAGGGTGGATTTAAAGGATTTTGGAGGTTTGTCATGAAGAACATTTGTATGTGACAAAAAGCTTGCAGTTTTTTTTAAGTCAAACTGTCCATGTGTCCATTTTTAAGCAACGTATGCAAGTCCATGTTGGGGTAGCATCAGGAGAAGAGCAAGAAAGCATTCATTTGTCACTTTGTGTTAATATATCATGTATTCTCCGATGTTTAAATCAAAGTTATACGACTCAAACAGATACTTTAAAGCTGGATTTATACTATACGCTGTGGATTCACATAGAACTGAACCTTTGGGAAGCCTTTGTACGTAGCCTGACGTGCACCTCTTTGAAAATGCAGACCACAAATAATGTGATTGGTCCTCTGGGTAGCATCATACTAGCAGTCTCTGAGTAATGTATACAGGCATATCGTGTGGACTGTCAAATAAATGGCTGCAGACAAAGAACCAATTCATCAAATCTACTTGTCAACATGTGAAAGTATGGGAAGCGATTTCCTCATCCATGCGGCCAAACATGCACAGATTCATCCCCCGGCCCTCTGCTTTGATTCAGCGGCCGTACATCCTTCTCCAGCGATGTGTCCTCTCTCTTCTTCTTTTCAATAATCGCAGTTAAATCGACTACTGCCCAATATTATCATCTCCAACCCTAACATAGTTAGCTCAGGTTCGGTCGCCATGGTTTCCTGTTCATAAAACAAGCAGAGAATGTTGCAGAAGCGGAAACTGGCGATATAACAGGCATAGAAATCACAGTGCCAACTAGAGTTTGTAGGCGGAGTATTTCAGAGCTACGCAGTCTCACCAACGCACAAGTAGTGCTCAGGACAGTGTAGGCCACTACGGTAAATCCGTCATTCCTTCAGCTATCAGGCTGCTCTATGGTGACCGCTGTAATAGATTGAAGGTCAGTTCCTGTAAACTTAGGTCATCTTTAAGATGTATCTCTGGTGATGTATTTATTTTGTAGTGTTTTTGGGGGTCTGGCTTTTCATTTGGCGACCTGTGCGTCTGCTGATCTGTTGTCACTGGGATGTGAGTGTAATCGACTGAATGCTGCTGTGGCTGTTTGTTTCCCTGTTTGTTTGTTTGTTTTGCTTTCTTATAATAAGACTCGGCAGGCTGTGAAAGTGAGCTGCCCCTCTGGGATAAATAAAGTCACCAGAACCAGAACCATCTGAGACAAACCCTTGAGTGGATTTAGTGACTGAAAAGATTCAGTGCTAGAAAGCAGAATAAAAAGAAATTCCTAGAACGCTTACTGACATATTTTTCCCTAAAAAAAAATCAGACCCAAACAAATCAAACGTTTGTGATGTGTGTTCATCTGAACAGTATTTGTTGCTCTTTAAAATTGATCAGTTTGTCCTCACAGTCGTCTTCTGTCTCTGTCTCTGCAGGGAGTTTTCCCAGCCAGCTACATCCACCTGAAGAAAGCCGTCGTCACCAACCGAGGGTAAGTTTACCAAACTCTTCAACTCAAGAAGCACACGTCAACAAGTTTCTCTTTTTCTGTGTGGTTTTATTCTTCACAGTTCTTAGTGACAGAAGGTAGTCATAGCTCCCCCTGCTGGAGGGAAAGTTAATTTACTCAGCTGTTCCCTGTTAGAGCATCTTACACACACATGCTGATTTTTGACTGCTAAAGAAAAATGATCCCTTCACTTCCTCTCTCGCCTCAGAGATGGAAAGGATCCAGTTCCGTTTCTACCTCTGCAGCCCCCAAACACGACGTCTCGAGTTCTCTGTGATGTAAAGCTGTGATAGAGAACTCTAAATCCCCTCACAAACTTTCATCAGCATCCTGAAACCATTGCAAACTCTGTTTGGATGGTCTAAGAACGCAGGCTGAGCAGCTTTGAAGCTACTACACATGAGTTCATATTTGTATTTTCCACAGCTCCGAGGCTTTGTCTCTTCTTGTAGCTGAAGCCATTTAGGAACTAATTTGATTAATTCCTGTTTTCTGTTGGGATCAGTTGTTTTTAAGTCCCATTCTCTCTAAATAAAGTATGAACCTCCTCTTTTCTGATTCTCTTCCAAGTTCAAGAGTACATATTTTAATACATTTACATAATCATCGGAGAAGCCTTTTCTGTTTTTGCTAACTTACGATGAATCGGAGTTACAGAGCGTGACTCGATTTGCATAAGAGTTTTTTAATTAAAGGCAGGGAGAGTAAATTAATTTGAATTAGTGACTCCTCTCCTGTTTGAAGAGGCCCTGCAGGCCAAACAGAGACTTGTTAATGCACAGAGGCGGAGAGTGTTGGACTGAACCGGACGGCTGGTGCACGATGACACATATAGTTATGGACTAACGACCATGTGGGTTTGGAAATAGCATATATAAATGTGTGTGTGTGCAGCTTGCGTGGCTGTGTTCTAAAGAGTGTGTGTGTCCCTGCTGAGAGAAAGTGTTCAGGCTTCATCGCTCTTGTTTGCATTTTGGCACTCTGTAGTGTGTTAGGAGAGAATGGAGCTGAATTAAAGGTGGTTAAAGGAGCAATATGTAACTCCATCCTAATATTTAGATATCTCTACAGCATGTCCAGAATCCCAACACTCTCTTCTATGTATGCTCAACACGTTCTCACTCCCAGCTCATCAAACACTGCAGCTTATTGTTATGTGGCCCTAAGCTTCAAGGTAACTATCTAAGATCAGACCTTAAAAGAATGATGTTCATATCCATTTAAGCTGTCAATGTCAAGTCTGAACTCTCTAATGTGTTTGTGAAGTTGCATCCTTTTTGAGCTCCTTAAAGGAGCAATATGTATCTCTGACACCTAGTGTTTAAAATGGGTACTGCAGTCTAAATTCTAAACATTACAGAGAGCTGTCCCCCCCCTCCTCTCTAGAGTGGATGCTCACGCAGGTTGCCATGTGGTGGACACTGAAGCTTCAGTGTTTATCCAGCTCTGCATCGGTCTGTAAACCTTTCTGCGTTCTAACCTCTCTCCATTTTTCAAAAGCATCTCCAATATTGATCCTAGTTTGAGCACGTTTCTGCTCGTGGAGCTTATTAGAAACATGCAGAGGCTTTTTAGGTCGGGTACAATCACTTCTATCTGAACCAGTTCTCTTGCCCGCTTCCATCGCTGCAACACCTGTTGGTTTGACCTGATAACTGCTCTCATATCTGGCAAACCGAGGGGCGTCCAAAACGGCCGTGTGGGGGTGCCTTAAAACCGCCTACCTTCTCTGGTCCAAACAAATCCAGACCATTCAGGACCAGAATCTAAAGTTAGAAGGAGGACATACTGGCTGCTGCATTGTTGTCAGAGAAGCCAGCACTTCTACATAGCATGTTTCCTTAATGTCTGATCATAGAGTAAGGTCACTTTATCATTTCTTACTGGTTGGACCTTTAATAAAGCCTCTAAATTAATTTTACATTCTAATTTGAGTGCAAAGCTAAACAGTGGAATAATACAGACTACATTAGAGGATTTCCATCTGCATTATTTCAGTAAAGTCTTGAGTGACAAACTGAAACCTGACTTACTCACACCCCACACACTAAACTGAATCTGTTCCTGCAGCTGTTCTTTATTTGAAGTGGTTTTGACCAAGCGGCAAACAGTCACAGTCACAGAAGGTTGACGTCAGGCTTCGTCCATTAACATTTACAGTCTGTGGGTTTGACACATTTTCATTTTCATAAATCTGTCTTCTCTTAGATCTTATTGGTCTTTAAACTTCCAAACACACGGTGGGTGGGAAGAAGCTGCCAGTCATGTTCTGGGTCTGATTTGTTCAGATCATAATGTTGAGACATGTTGGTCTATATCTATAAGTGCAACATGTATTTTAATGTGATGTATTGATTTTAATCGTAGGAGAACGCAGATGTTCAGCAGCCTTCAGCTTCAACACTGCGTCAAGTTGTCGGGATGATGTGAAGACGGCCTCACCAGCTGTCTGCTTCTCTGCAGGATAAACACACTCCGAGCTGACATTTATAAATATCAGAAAACAGCACCCCCGCACTGCAGATCACACCCACAGAGACAAACAAATCAACACACACACACATGCTGCCTGTACAGACTCACACAAGATGCTGTCACAAACAGAACAAGCACAAGTTTATAAAAGACGTTTTAAAAACACCAACATGACGGTTTGAGGAAATCAAATCAGAGTGAAGTCCTGCATGTTCTCCCCCTCTAAAATCTCAGGCTAAACAAACGTCTCCTGTTGGTGTTGGTTCCCTGAGGCAGGATTAGAAGCTCCAGTGAGCTCCGTCACCTGAGATTACTTTAACTGTGCCGTGTCAGCCAGACTCAGGGGGCTTCCTCTAATGCAGGTGTGCAGCATAAGGAAAGGTTCTGCACCAGGGAGGTTAAAGACTTTCTTAAGACCCAGGAGGAATTTCTTTGTCGTCCATTTCTTTGTTTAACTGATGCTTGAGCATGCGCTGCAGTTTGTGTGTCCTTCAGAGTAAAACGGACTGCTCTGGTTCGTTTATTCCCATTGGTCACAACTAAATGCAGTTGGTTTAAATTTGAAAGAAGTGATGTTCTGTGCCCTGAACACTCCTTTTGAATGGATGGGTCAGTAACATCTCGCTTCTAAAAACACTATATCATAGTTTACTCTTCAAAGACGTCTTTCTCCTAACATTAAGGCAAAAATAGAAATTCAGTTTGGTCCCCTTTGGCGCCCACCGAAGGTCTCTGAGTGCAACTGTGCCGTCGTTAAACACATAGTCTGGTTACGCCTCCCCCTCATCGACAACGTGCATTTGTTGACAAGCAGAACGTCTCAATAACATCTTTGCCAAAGCAGGCGAAGATGTTGTGAGAAGCTAAAGAGCCATGTCTATGACTTTGCTAGCGTCTACAGCTCGTTGTTTGTAAGCTGTTTGCATTTGGAGTTTACGCATACTACTCACCCGTCCAACAGCATCACAGTCAGCTCAGCGTCGGGCTTGCAGCCTCCTGTTTCGGGAAGCTCTCGCTAACTGTAAAGTCTGTTGGATATTTCCTCTAGTAAGACTTCTTCCTCAGTCACTCTCTCTCTCGTTCTCTTCTTAGCGTCATCCGCCACCGTCTCTTCCTCCGCTGCTGTGTGAACTATTGACGTAAAGCTGAACGCACTTCTCGCTAGATGACCTCAGCCCGCTGCCAAAGTGACATAGTGCTGAAAGCAGGCGACCACGGCGCTCTGTGGACACGAGAGAGACGCCATTCTCCTTGTTGAAAGTTATTGCTGTTTATAGCTTTCAAAGTTTGGTGTGAGGATTTGTTGTCAGAATTACTGGAATTATTTATATTAAAGCTGTTAATGATAAAAAAATACTTTGTTAGATAATATTATAGACAGCTTCTTTTCTTGCTCTCATGTCTACGAGTCAGTGTCTGAACCCTCGTATAGTAGTATACTGTAGATGTTCGTCTGCAAGCCCAGCGTGAACACGTGTAGATGTTTACACTCTGATCAGTCAGTCAGCTCACATCAACGTCACCGTGAACAAACGACCGCTGTCCTGCACCTGACCCGCTGGTTAAGTCGTCATATGGAGTTTGATGGATCTCAGCTCTGACACCATGTTGGTTTGTGGGTTCATGAAAAAAAAGCTGATACAAGAGTGTCAAAGAAGAACCTGCATCTTATCTCCACATTTTCTGTTTTATATTCTCCATGGACCCAACAGAAGAACGTTACAACACGTAGTAATCATTATTAAGATTAATTATTCAACTTTTTGTGAAAGTTAGGCAGCTTTAAAGGTCCAATCAGTGAGATGTGTGAGTGAAAGTGAGCTTACTCTATGATCAGACATTAAGGAAACATGCTATGTTGAAGTGCTGGCTTCTCTGACAACAATGCAGCAGCCAGTATGTCCTCCTTCTAACTTTAGATTCTGGTCCTGAATGGTCTGGATTTGTTTGGACCAGAGAAGGTAGGCGGTTTTAAGGCACCCCCACACGGCCGTTTTGGACGCCCCTCGGTTTGCCAGATATGAGAGCAGTTATCAGGTCAAACCAACAGGTGTTGCAGCGATGGAAGCGGGCAAGAGAACTGGTTCAGATAGAAGTGATTGTACCCGACCTAAAAAGCCTCTGCATGTTTCTAATAAGCTCCACGAGCAGAAACGTGCTCAAACTAGGATCAATATTGGAGATGCTTTTGAAAAATGGAGAGAGGTTAGAACGCAGAAAGGTTTACAGACCGATGCAGAGCTGGATAAACACTGAAGCTTCAGTGTCCACCACATGGTGACCTGCGTGAGCATCCACTCTAGAGAGGAGGGGGCGGGGGGAGACAGCTCTCTCCAGAGTTAAGACTTGACATTGACAGCTTACATGGACATGAACATCATTCTGTTCAGGTCTGATTTTAAAGCAGATTGTTATTTTGAAGCTTAGGGCAATTAACCAATAAGCTGCAGTATTTGATGAGCTGGGAGTGAGAACGTGTTGGAGACACTTAAAGAGAGTTGGGATTCTGGTCAAAGAGATATATAAATATTCGGATGGAGGAGGGGTATCTTTAGACTGATAGAGGACAGAAATGTGAGCGTGGGGCAGAGAGACATTCAAAGAGAGAGATAAGAGAAGATGGTATATGCATGGAGGGAATATGGAGGCACTATGTGAGAGAGAAGTCAGGTGAGGTGAAGGGGGAAGAGGAATGAGAGCTGGAGAGATAAGAGTGCAGGAGGCGAAATAATGTACGGAGACGATGGAGGAGATGGAGAAACAAGAGAGGGGAGAGAAGAATGGGAATAAACAGGAGAGAAAAAAATAAAAAGAGTCGATGGATGGGGAAAAAACCTGGAGAGAAGAAGAGCGCTGAGTGAGAGGGATGATGGAAATGTGCCAGGACAAAGAGAAAACTGAATGAGGGAGGGGAAAAGGAGGGGAGGATTAGCTGGAGTGAAAAGTAGAACAGAGGAAAAGAGGAGGAGAAGCGTGACAGAAACAAGTGTAACTAATGTGGGTGAAATCACCAGGCGGCCGGCAGCGAAAGCTCAGCAGGGAGATCGGCTTATCTGGCACACTGCTTTTATTAATTAATCAGTTATGAGATGGAGGGAGGGAGAGAGAGAAAGGGAAGAATACGGGAGAGGCAGAGTAAAAAACTGAGAGTCAAAGAGAGAAGAAGAAGAGAGAGATGTGTGTGTGTGGTACTCCATTATTCCTGACTGCAGGGCTGAGTGACTCAGCTTTCAATTTTAGCGAACAACTCCCCGATGTTCCAAAGTCTGTAAAGAGGAGGGGGAGAGGATGAACAGTGATTTTTAAGGCGGGGAGGTGAGCTGAGGTCCTGTCTTCAGGTGTTACAGCAGTTCTTAGATTGGAAACATGAGGAGGGTTAGCACGTAACGGATTACTCACTGCAGGAGAAGAAGTCTTGTAAGGCTACTTATTTTTGCAGCTGCTGTGTGGGTGTGTACCGCTTTTATGTCCGTGTTTGTCCGTGGCTGCAGAGTGGTGCTGTCGCCTCACAGCGAGGAGGTTCCTGGATCGAATCCTCTGCCTTTCTGTGGCGTTTGCATGTTCTCACCGAGCATGCACGAGTTCCCTCTGAGTCCTGATCTTGTAATTACGAGAGAAAGGTCCCATAATGATGAGATTGTGTTATTATGAGATACAGTAGGGGATGTAATTGTTGTTTTCGTCGATGAATACAATAAGCTTCCAAAGGGTGAGGATTAGTGCATTAGTGCTGTCACCAACTTAGAATACGACACGTAACGTTCAAACACATTCGACCCCCTCCCCATGCTACACTGCCACAAAACATTTCACTTCATTTTACTGTATCCATAATGTTCACAATCTAAAAAGGACCGTCTTGTTTTTTAATATTATTCGCCAGAAACAAAGGTCTGTAAAATTGATCAGGATCAGGTGCAGCTCTTTCTTTTTAGTCACAATAGGCCTAATACCTGCTGACGAGAACACCTGTTCAGAGCGTACAGAGCTCCACGGTACACACAAATATTAACGGGTATGTAGCGACCCTGTTTCTCTCTCTCTTCTCTGAAGCAGTGTGCTGCTGTCTGCAGAGAGACGAGTCTCCCTCATGTAAGTCTGCATCTCCTGAATCTCACCCCTGTAGCTTTTGCCTCAAGATCACTGTCTTCATTTACTGAGGTCAAGAGTGCATGCAATGGTCAAGTTACACTGAGAGCGCCCTCTGCTGGATCACATTGTGCTGATAGACTTTATTTTTTTAATTCAAACAGCTTATTACATTTCGAATGGGAACTTTCTCCCCCAGGTTCGAATTAATGTTCGACTTTAGAATAAAATATAAAAGCTGTGGTGAGGATACAGTTATTCACCGAGTGTCTTTGTGAGAGTGAACATTTGTTGAGATGAACTACACATCAAAGGTCCTGACATTTGTAAAGCAGACACTCGACTGGACTGCGTCTGAGTCTGCACGGCTTCTTCACTTGTTTGTTTAACAAGAGCATTGTGGGTCGTTGAAGACGGGCCGTTCTTCTTCTGTGGTGCAGTGGACTGTCACTCTGACATGCCTGAACACAACTCACTGTAATTCACTATTGTTGAAGCCTAACTGTATGTAAAGCAACACAATGGAGCGAGGTCTTTGGTGTCAAACGGGGTCAGCGCTTTAATGAGTCTCTCTCTGTGCTTGTTTACTTCTCGTCTCGTGTGTTTGTGTGGTCGACACGCCGCTCTTTGTGTCTTCAAGTGTAACTTCACTTGTTAACAGTGGTTAAACTCAGTATCTGTGAGTAATCGATGTGTGTGTTCCCCTCACAGGCCTCATGAGACCGTGGTGCCCCTCGAAGACCCCATCGTTACCGAGGTGACGTCAACGCTGCAGGAGTGGGCCTTACTGTGGAAGCAGCTCTATGTGGTGAGAAGCACGGAGTATTTTCTTACATCACGATCTCATGCAACAAGCCAAGCTGAACAGATCGAGTAACTCAGAGGACCCGTGTCCCGTCATAACGAGTCATGTTCACAGGAGGTCATTAACCCCAACAGACCTTTGTTTGCATAATCCTGATTAAACTGAATGCAACAAAAGCCTCCTGTCTTATTATTATTATCTTGTTTTATTCGGTCATTAATGACGCCATTCAGCTCCGTTACATTCAGTGTTAAAGGAGGTGACACCCCCCCCCCCCCCCCCCCCAGCAGCTGCTGACCTGATCTTTGTTTGCATAATCCAGTTCAGAACGACCGAAAGGAAAAAAACAGTCAGAGCAGAACTAACGCAGCTTACATAACCTTTGGGCTGGTTGAGTTTTAGTCATACGATGAAGCATCAGAGGATACTTTAAAGAATGGCATCAAAGTAAAAGAAGAATGTGCGACATGTTCCACATAAATATATCAGACATCCAGTCTCTCCTGTGTAAATGTGTCTCTGAGTCATGACTGTCTTCAATGAGTGAGAAGCTCGAGTCCCGCTGGCTGTGTTGTTGTCAGAGCCGTGTTTACATGGACGGGACGGCCGGCTCCTCCCCTTGTGTATAAAAGCTGTTTTAGTCAAGAACTAGAGAGAAGAAGAAGAACATACTCACTGATTATTTGGATGTCATGTAAGAGTTTTTAGATCACGGTCATTCTGTGTCAGTTTACATTCAATGTGAAGCTACGAGCTAACTAAAGAGCGCTAACACTAGCATGCTAACACAACAATGCAGGACACAGGTGATTGCAGCTCGAGCTGAAGATGATTTTGTCCGCCTCTTTGGCGCCTCTTGCACCAAACCCCCCTCCAGCTCAGTAGCGCTCGCTGTGACACTGAACTGTTTTTGTCTCATCAGAATAAATACTCTTCATGTTCTAGGAGTTCAGGCTGTGCTAGACTGATCCCTCCACGATGCACCACAGAACGCCACAGGAGGTCATTCCTGCCTGTGGCCATCAAACTTTACAATGCATCTCTCTAAGAGGCGCACACTGTATACTTGTACACTGGACTTATTTACTTATTTACTATTTATTTAATGTGCAATCTGTTTTTCTTAACCGGCCAACTGTGCAATATATTTATAATTTTATATACAAGCAATTATCTACACACTTATACATACATCGTGCACTACCTGTTAACACCTGTAAATTCATCATGTAAATACTTTATCTCTACCTTGTACATATGTTATTATAGTGTTTACTGAGTATTTACCTCTGCTTATTTTATTGCTATTATTATCTCTTTCCTACTGTGTATTGAAGAGCTGCGCTGGCACCCGAATTTCCCCCCGGGGATTAATAAAGTATTTCTGATTCTGATTCTGATTCTGATTCTGACAGGAGGCATTCAAATGTAAAGATATGATAGAAACACCCCTGGATGTAAAGTACAGATCTTTATAGAGGAGGCTGACAGTTCCTCCGACCTGCAATCTTTCCTCTCTGTGCTGACACTGTAAGTTTCTTTCTTACAGACGTGTTTTTCTCTCTGTGCAGGCATCATTATCTCACTTTTCTCTTCTTCCTTCTCTGTTGCACCTATTTGGATTCATTTGTATGACATCTGTCCGTCTATATGACGTTTAGCTCTGGATGTCCTTTAACACTGAAATGTAAAGAGATAGAAATCTGACGTGGCTTGAATCTTGTTAAAATCTGAATCAGTCACTGTCCTCTTTTGTGTTTCTTCTTTGCGTCTCCTTCTTGTCCTGCAGATGTTTGCTTTGTTTCCTCAGACTTCTGTCTTTGCTCTGCAGCGAGGTAAACACACACAAAGACTAGTGAGGTTCTGCAGGGCAGGTTTTCTGTGTCCGTGCTGACAGACGTCACATTATGTCGCAGAAAAATCATGGATACTCTAATGTACACATCCTGCAGACAGACATGCTCTTGTTTGTGTGGTTGGATGAATAGACTGAGGGGTCGAGGGAGAGATGTACTTTAAGATATTTATATATATATGATGATGACTGCCTCATGTCTGAAACACGTTGTTCTTATGGAACAGTACGTGTTCAGAGGCATAAGAGAACTTTAAAGGAGCAATATGTGGGCGTAGATGTCCTTAAGGTCACGCACCATGTACGGAGGCTGTAGTCCTCTAAGGGCCGATTTACTAAGATCCCAATTAAAGAGTACTAAATTGCGTGTTCACTCCAAAAAATTGCACGTTTGACTTGTGGGCGTTTTGCGGGTGATCTACTAACATTTGTATGAATGATAACGGGTGCAAACCTTGAGGAGGCGGTTGTATTTAAGTCAGGCTTTTGCGTGTTCTACTGGGTTACATCACGGAGAGTTTGGACGGAAAGCAGAATGACTGCAAGCGCAAAATAGGAATTAGTGGGAGAGGCAAATGAACGTACAGTATTTTCGAGTTATAGCAGATAAATCTGAATATAACAAAAAGAACATTTGGCTTATAAGAAAACGTCGGCATTAAACAGGGCCTCTCTTTTCTTCCCTCCATCTTTTGAATGAATTGTCATACATTGCTCAGGAGGTGCGAGCTGTGTCCTCTGTGGCACCGGCACTCAGGTGCGACACTCAGGCTATTGTTGCGCACCAGACTGCTGGCCAGCGCTGTGTCTGATCGGACATAATTGCCCTGGCAAGAGGTATCGAAGACGGGGGTACAAGCAGTGGTGAGGTCCTCCAATCCAAGGGTCCTACAGCGTAGCAGCAGGGGGCTGTAGAGGGAGGAGACGAGCGCGATAGGGAGAGGAGCGCACCGGAGGGGACGAGCTGGTTTAAAATGTAATGTGGGTGAGAAGAGGGAAATAGGAAGAAATTATCTGTAATGCAGAGGCTGTGAATGTTCAGTTATATTAGTTTAATCATGGTGTTTCTCTTTATTAACTATTATTGAATCGAAATAAAAAATGAATGCATGCCATTTATTTTTCTGTCATTTGAAACATGTTAACATGTTGGGGGAAAAACGTGATCTTTATACCTTCTTTTATTGAGCCTATGTCTCCTCCTAACTGCTGCCTGTTGTGTGTAACACTGGGCTCCTGGATTAGCACCTTCCTTTCAAAGGTGTTAAATTCAGACACCGTCACAATCACCGCAATTTTTGCCTGACTTGGTAAATCGCAATGCGTGTACTAACTTAACTTATTTGAATTTTCTCCTCCCAGTATTTTGCATGCTATGGCAGAAACGCCCCATGTTGCATATTCATTAAGGCGAACGTACTAAATGGACAATGCGTGTTGTTTTCCTCATATGAAAGACGCAATCCTCACTGCACGCTGTTAGTAGATCAGATAGCACAATTTATGCCCGTTTTTGCACACGTTTTAAGACACGCAAACCTTTAGTAAATCAGGCCGGCCCCTAAGCGGGCAGTCGGGTTTTGAATCTGACCTGTCGCTCCTTTCCTGCATGTCGTTCCCCACTCTCTCTCTCCCCGGTTTCCTATTCTATCTACTGTCCTATCCAATGAAGGCAAAAGCGTTTAAAATGGGTACTGCAGTCCAAATTCTAAACATTACAGAGAGCTGCCCCCCCCCCTCCTCTCTAGAGTGGATGCTCACGCAGGTCACCATGTGGTGGACACTGAAGCTTCAGTGTTTATCCAGCTCTGCATCGGTCTGTAAACCTTTCTGCGTTCTAACCTCTCTCCATTTTTCAAAAGCATCTCCAATATTGATCCTAGTTTGAGCACGTTTCTGCTCGTGGAGCTTATTAGAAACATGCAGAGGCTTTTTAGGTCGGGTACAATCACTTCTATCTGAACCAGTTCTCTTGCCCGCTTCCATCGCTGCAACACCTGTTGGTTTGACCTGATAACTGCTCTCATATCTGGCAAACCGAGGGGCGTCCAAAACGGCCGTGTGGGGGTGCCTTAAAACCGCCTACCTTCTCTGGTCCAAACAAATCCAGACCATTCAGGACCAGAATCTAAAGTTAGAAGGAGGACATACTGGCTGCTGCATTGTTGTCAGAGAAGCCAGCACTTCAACATAGCATGTTTCCTTAATGTCTGATCATATAGTGAG
Source organism: Tautogolabrus adspersus (assembly GCA_020745685.1). NCBI lineage: Eukaryota > Metazoa > Chordata > Actinopteri > Labriformes > Labridae > Tautogolabrus > Tautogolabrus adspersus. The sequence goes on along the minus strand of CM036538.1, from coordinate 2,150,454 downwards.
GTCACTTGATCATTTCACTCACTACACATCTCACTGATTGGTCCTTTGAATAACAGTGAAGACAAAGAGATAAAGGGATGAAGAATGAGAGACGATGATGTAACACAGTTGTATGCTGTGGAACTTGATAAGAAACAATGAGACGATATTATTCAAAAGGTTGTTGCTATTAGAGGAGAATGTTCTCATGCGATAACAAGCAATTAACCAAGCTTAAAAAGCTTGTCATAATAATTAGTATTAAAGTTATTATTTATGACTTTTAGCTGATGTAAAAACCCAGGGAGTCTGACTAACAGGAAACAGTGCAGTCCATCATCTCTAGAGTCTAAATACAGATGCAGGGCCTGGAATTAGAAAGTAATCTTTTGCGTTGGCTCCAATCAGAGAGACAGGAACACAGGAGAGATGATGCAAAAGAAAGACGCTACAGCTCAAGTCACTTTATTACTCAAAAAGTAATAAGACAAGGCGCACAGAGTCATGTCGTGCAGGAGAGGGTAGAAACCAGGAGAGCAGTCCAGTGCAGGCCAACAAATGAAAATGTCAGACAGAAAATGAAGAGTCTAAAGACGGATTAGAAAAAGAGAGAATGGGTCCAAAAGCTAGAAATACTGAGAAAGGCTGAATAACTGAGGATGCATGGCAGGAAGACAAACTGCAGAGAAACAGCAGACATGAAACGCTGCAGAGGTGAAGCTAATCAGGCAGAGGTGAGACTAATGGCACGGAGGTGGGACTAATGAGGGCGGAGAACAAACAAGGGCAGGAAGTGAAGCGTTTCAAATGATCTCAGTGAAGATTTATAGAAGAGGAAAAGTGGAAAATAGAATAAATACAGAATCAAAGATGGCTGATTTTAAAACTGTTTGTCTTATAGTTGTCAATTTGTCCAGCAACCTTTTTTTCTGTAAGTTGCAGGAAAAGTTTTGTGCTAAAGGCAGATGGAGACAGTCTGCTTCTTTAGCACCTTTATCGAGTTTTCATTGGAATTCATTTTACTCGTGTTGTGTGATCACTTTTTGAAGGTCTCGGTCTCAGAATCCAAAGCAGACTGGGTGGATTCTGGATTTTAAATCAAGACCGGTCTAGGCCACCACTGATCTGCTTTGTTTCTACGTCATCACTGTGATTAGAAGGAAAACGTTCCTTTCTAAAAGAACAAAAAACTTCAATTCATTCATAATTAGATTTTTCTCCCTGGTTACGTCCGCAACCTTCCCGGTGTTAAGGTCTAAGTGAGAGACACGCCCCCTGCACACAAGATGATGATTTTTCATGTATAATTATGGTCTTGGTCTTGTCTTGGTCTTGGAGCACTCTGGTCTCGGGTATGTCTTGGTCTCGGTTAGTGTGGTCTTGACTACAACACGACATTTTAGAACAGCGTGTATTGAAAAAGAGAACACAATTATAAACACTGACATTGAATGCATGTACTATATGGATGCACGTTAGATACTCTCACACAGTCTCTGCAGCTCACCCTCTCACATCCATACAGATGATGCATGCATGCATACACTGATATTCTCTATGTTTCACACATGGTGAGCTACAACGAGTGCACATGGATGAACACACAGACTGCAGACACACGTCAATGTGCTGAAGTCTCGGAAAATGAATGTTCGGTGGCACCAAAGCTTCCAGAGGTGACGAAAGCAGCAGAGCAGAAAGGCAGAGACACACACACACACACACACACACACACACACACACACACAACACACATGCACGCACGCACGCACACACGCACACAACACACATGCACGCACACACACACGCACGCACACACACACACACACGCACACACACACACACACTTACTATCTGTCGAGGGAGAAGCGCACACACACACGTTCATTATGTATGTTTGTGTGTGTGTGTGTGTGTGTGTGTCCTTTCTCTTTGTGATCACACATCGTGTCGCTCTCTCTCCAGAGTATTGTGTGGAAATATTTGAGGTGATGTAAGAGTTCAACAACATACATTTATAAAACATAGGTCTACTCTTTAGATATTATGATGTACAAATTCTACTTTCTCTTATTTTCTTACATATTTATAAAACTACTTTTTCAAACCTTCTTGGATATACTTTATTATGATACTGATGAGGATAAAAACAGAGTGTGTTAAAAAAGAGGGGGAATAATAAAGAAAGAGAAAAGGCTTCTCCTTCCAGCCACAGCTCTAATTATTTATTTCATTATTAATTGCACACACACAATTATAGCAACAACAGCAAAAAGGACAGTGGATACTGTCTGTGCATGAAACCTGAGGGGGCTCGTTTGAGAACCTCCCCCCCAAAAAAGATCAAAACAGAGAGAGAAGAAATCAAATCTAATGTAGTAAACATGATTAAAGAAGAATGTTTACACTCAGAATATTTTCTCTCTCTTCTTCTTCTGTTCGTTTTCCGTTACTCTTTGAATCTTCCTTCCTTTCTCCTGCATTTTTTTTTCCAAATGTCCCTGTTTTCTTCGTCCCCTAAGCTGATGTTGAAGAAGATAAGATTGAAAGTGTATATCTGAGTGTGTGCTTGTGTGTGTTTGCGTGTGTGTGGGCGGGATGGATGTGTGAACAGGAAGGAGGAGAGGGAATGGTGACAGGGGAACAATGATTGAAGGATGTGAAGACGGGGATGAACGCAGAGGGAGACGTTTCTCTGCAGTGAAATGTGCAAACAAGTTTGTGTGGATGTACAGTACGTGTGTGTGTGTGTGTGTGTGTGTGTGTGTGTGTGTGTGTGTGTGTGTGTGTGTGTGTGTGTGTGTGTGTGTGTGTGAAGCCAGGATGAGAGACAGAAATGATGGAGGGGGGGGCTGACAGTCAGTGGGAGGAGGCCGTCTTCGTCCGACTCTTTTAGCTTCACAATAAACGGACATTTTCTGTATCTCTGCAGACGTTTACATATTTGCACAGTTTGACTCTTTGTGATGCATGAGGCAAATGTTCGGTGAAAAGGACTCTGACTGATTAGTGATAAGACTTTAATTCACCATTTCTTTAGCGTCAGGGTTACTCTATGTTTACAACAGCGAGCGATCTCATCCTCGTCTCCCCTGCAGACCTTTGCTGTCATTTTCTGTGTCGGTTGATTGGCGGCTTTTTGCACTGATGCTAACAGCTAACAGTGTTGAAACATCACCCCTGGTTGTGTCCTTTGACACACATTTCTGTGTGTGTGTGTCTTTCTGTGTCGACGGTTCTTAAGGATTAAATACGAGGGGAAGTGTGTGTCGTAGTGTCACTACTGAAGCAGATCAGTGTCTGGCTTTACAGCACAGAAGAAACACGGTACATCGGTTACACGGTATACAACTTTCCACAACCTTTAGGATCATCTTTGATTTAGAGCTGATGTAGAATCAGACATTCAACACTAAGAAGAGTTGCTGGTTGAAATAAAAAAAACACTGAGTGAATGATGACATGCAGCAAAGGTCCAAGGTCAGATTTGAACCCAAAGCTGCCGCGATGAGGACTACAGCCTCCGTACATGGGGCATGTGACAAAAAAAGCTGATGCTGTAATGCAAATCCTGCAGTTCTTCAAGTGTCCACTTGAGGCTGGCTGCAGAAGTGCAGGAAGGGACATACAGTCAAATAAAAATCCTGTTTTTACAGCAGACATTAACATGTTTACAGCCTGGTTCAAGAAAACAAATAGGTCTGATTAGCTCATGTCTCGATCGGCACACACTGTACAGCTCTCAGCCTGTCGTTAGGTTGACTGAAGGTTAGGCTAGAGGCGGATTCACACATACTCTGTGCGCACTGTGGTCTGTAGGCGCCGCGCACTACGCCCCAGTTAGCCACCACTCTAGTCAATCATTGTGTTCACGCAGCGGGCGCTGCGGTCCGTCTCCGGAGTGTGCCACCAGTGCCACGTCGCTCTGCTACATTTCAAATAGGCTGCGAGTCTATTTGTGACGGAGTACGCTGCAGACACGAGTCAAGCTAGACAGAATATCACAACCCGGACAGGAAGTCAGACAAGGAAACGCACAGAGCATCCGGTCAATTTCAAAATAAAACTCAATATACTGACTTGCGATCGTATTTTCCTCACTTTATCAACTTAACGTCAAAACAGGCACCAAACGAACAACAAATCATCCTCAGAAAGACAAAGAGACATGTTGTCTGCACGTTTTTCTCTTTATTCTCGCGTGATCTTGTAGTTCTCCCGTGATGTGTGCACAGCTGATCATGGGTGCGCTTCGCTGCGCTGACGTTCCACAAACGGATCCAGTGTGAATGAGGCGTCAGACAGCATTTCCAGCATGGAGACTGCCATCGATGAGACGCCAAAGTCCCCTGCAGGAACAGACGGGTGACGTCACTCAGGCTTCATCCATTAATATCTACAGTCTATGGTTTCTATCCATCTGCAAAGAAATGCCCTTCCTTGAGTTGTACACCTCCGTATATTTAAGGTTCTACGGACAGCAGTCACACACGTAAGTTAAAACGAGGCGTTAGGGTTCATATGGATTTCACACCCGAACTTAAGTCAGAACTTACACCGAGCTGGTGCAGCAGGTCAAAGGTCTCTTCGACTGCATCAAAGCCTAAAATGACCCTTTTTTAAATTATAACAATGTTGCTTTAAAAAACATGAACCTGCTCTTATTTGTTCAGGTTTCTTGGTGGTCCTGCTCCAGGTGCTTTTCACGGTCTGCAGACAGTCTGACCAGGTTGAGGAGTTAAATGCATAACACCATCCTGTCCTGACATTGTCACACTTTGACTTGTCAGCCCAAGCAGGGTGAACCGAGGTGTTGTTTAAAATCCCAGAGAGAATGCAGGATACACTGTGAGTTTGTTTCCTCCATCTAAACCTCCCTCTCGTCTGTGTCTCCTGGGTCTGCTCTCCCTCTTTCTATCTTTATGTTCACTCAAACATCACACGCTGGATTTCAAGGCTCTCTGTGGGCAGCAACCTGAGGATATATGAGCCCTGCTGTCAGACATCTTTATCATCAAGCTCACTGTATATCTTTAGTCTACACACCTCGCTGTGTCTCCCCTCAGCTCCCTGCACACACTCTCTCTAACATCACCAAAGTGGAGTGGAGCTCGCTCACTGCTGCAGACTGGCCCGTGGGTGGGTGGGCGACTGAAAGAGAGAGAGAGAGGGTGGGGGTGGGGGGGGTGTGAGAGGAGAGATGAAGAAAGATGGAGACTGAGGGAGCAGGTCAGAGGAAGGAGGGAGACCGCAGAAGGTTTTAAAGCAGAGAGAGAGAGAGAGGTAATGTGTCTACAGCACGTTGTGACTGGATCTCAAGTCGTCTGAAGGCTGTGATTTTCTTATCGTTTGCCTCTTTGGAGGGCTTTGTAGCGGCTTGGCAGAGCTAGAATCAAAGAAAGAAGAAAGGAGGAAGGCGAGGAGATAAACGAGTGGATTTATCGTCCTGTAACACCTGTAAGTAGCTGAAAACATCTCAGCAGTGTGTGTCATTTTCAAATCAGATCTTCTGTCATTCTGTGTGTCTGTTTGTGTGTCTCTGTGTGGTGCGTGTGTACATGTGCGTGTGTGTGTGTGCATGTGCGTGTGTGTGCATGTGCGTGTGTGTGTGTGCGTGTGTGTGCATGTGCGTGTGTGTGTGTGTGTGTGTGTGCATGTGTGTGCGTGTGCGTGTGTGTGTGTGTGTGAGCGCATGTTTGTAAGTGAGTTTTAAACAGAGTCAAAGTGTGTGTTTTTGTACACACTTGTAGATTTTAGCCTTGTTCCATAATGTAAGTCTGTCTGTTTAGGATCTATAGACTCCAGTAAGTGCAGTGTCATATATTCACCACGGTGACTCACCCATCGTTGCCAAGGAGACGAGGCCATTGTTGGTGTACAGTAGCTGTTGTTGCATCAGTGGAAAGTGTCTGAAAAGCTTCCGATTCTGTTTTTATGTCTCAGCTCTTTAGTTTATGAAATAAGTGTGTTAAGTTCTTCTCCTCCATCATTTTCTAAACAATCAAATCTTTCTCAACAATAACGAAGAAGCTGTCTCTGAAGAGTCTTTTTCTCATCATTATTCATTATTGGGTAACTGACGTGCATTTGTTTTAATAAAGAGTCTGCTCAGTTCACACACGTTCCCTCACTGAGAGTAAGGATCTTTATTCCTCAGTTTGTATCAGTGCTTAAATATAGAGAGGCATATATTAGTGAGATTGCTGTACACTGCAGCCCTGTCTCAGTATCCACACTTCGGCCCTTGTGCCCCTTAATTGCGTATTCTCGCTAAGGTAGCGAGACAGTAGAGTGTCGCAATGTTTCCCAAGTTCTCATGAAGATGCAAAAGTTCTGTTTCTGTCTCTTACAAACAGACGGAGAGCAGAGAAGGTGACACCGTCGACACCGACATCTCTTCAGTGTGCCATCTTTTTTTGGGATTAAAAAACAAGAAAGTACCCAGAACATGTGCCCAGGACTTCAGTTTATGTTGTCGTTCATGTTGTTTGTTTTTTACTCATAACTTACTGAAGTTTAAAATTCTGGTATCATGAAAACCCTCCAAACATCTTCAAAGCTGGTATTGACTTGACAGATCTGCTGTCAGTGTAACCTGCGTTCTTCGTTACGTGTCCCATCTCGACTGCTCTGTCCGTCTGTCTTCATGTCGACGGGCAGAGATGACCCAGAAATCACCAAATATAACTTTCTACAGAAGAACTCAGTTCTATTTGATGAAAGAGTTCCTGACTGAGCTGATTAAATGTCTCTTACAGTCAGAGAGCAAACTGTCCTTCTTCTGTTCACCTCTTGAACTCCACACAGCACGCCGCCCCGACAGGCTGGCACCCCCGATATCACATCCTGTTTCTGGCATTACAGTGTGTTAGTGAGCGTATGTGTCTTTGTGTTTGTGGTTCACACTAGGTCAGGGACGGGTTTTAGAGTTTGCACCGAGCACAGGACACACATATTGCTCTCTGTGTGGTGCCTCACTCCTGCTAGAAGAGCTTTCCTTCACCAAACTCTGCGACAGCTTGGAGTCAGTGGTGTCTAAGAACTCACCATTCTTAATGAAGGGTACATGGACATGGCAACTGTCAGGGAAAACGAACAAATGAATTCTGGTTCATTTAAAGGAAGAATGTGCGACGTGTTCCACATCAATACATCATAAATCCAGTCTCTCCTGTGTAAATGTGTCTCTGAGTCATGACTGTCTTCAATGAGTGAGAAGCTCGAGTCCCGCTGGCTGTGTTGTTGTCAGAGCCGTGTTTACATGGACGGGACGGCCGGCTCCTCCCCTTGTGTATAAAAGCTGTTTTAGTCAAGGACTAGAGAGAAGAAGAAGAACATACTCACTGATTATTTGAATGTCACGTAAGAGTTTTTAGATCACGGTCATTCTGTGTAAATGTACATGCAATGTGAAGCTACGAGCTAACTAAAGAGCGCTAACATTAGCATGCTAACACAACAATGCAGCTCGAGACAAGGACAATTTTGTCTGCCGCTTGCACTTAGTGCTTAATTATGATGCGTTTGGGGTACAGAGGGGTTGGAGGTGTGTCTCTGGAGGAGAGCGGAGGCTTCAGTGTGAAGGAGGTGTGGCCAATCAGCTGTTTGTTTTGGTTTCATGCTGGAGCTCAAGGGCGACATCTACTGGATCAAAGAGTTGCACATTCTTCTTTTAAAAAACGCTCTGTATCTTGAACTAAAAGGTGTCTCTCTGTTGGGATCCTTCCTGTGAGTTTGTCAAACACAGAAAAACAGCATAGTGCAAACCGAGTGACCTGAAGCTCAGTGACGCATTCAGCTCACATAATACTGCTACATGAATTAGGTTAAAAGATACTCTTCTCATAAATCTCAACTCGTTCAGATACAGTATGTTCCAGGAGTGCATGGCCATGTTACATTAACAGTAGAAAATAACTCTCTGTTCGTGCTCCCCTCTGATTTGCTTCAGCGCTTTTGTTTTCAGCGTGGCAGCAGCCGGCTTGACAGGTGTGAAAATGAAGCGGGATGTTTGCTAATGGATCAGAGGTGTCGTGGGGATCCCCTATGATTTAAGAGTTGCCAGGCAAACTCACATCCTATTAAAGCGAGGCCTCAAACATGCAAACTTTCTGAGGATAATCAGTTACACCCACAGATTACCTGATTAAATTAGCAGTCCAACTTGTCAGGATGAGTAACTGCAGCTTTAAGAGGCAGCCAGCCGAGAACAGTGCTGCAGCATGCTGGAGTTAACATCCGCTTCAGCAACTAGTTTGAGTCACGACAGCGAGCATCTGTCCTTGAAAAAAAACAAAGCAGCTGTATCTAAAATGACAAACGCACTCACAGCATGGAGACTGTAAATTTGAAGCTGAGTGCTTGATACTAATGGGTGCCGTTTAGTTACGATTTCATTATTATCTTAAATTATGGGATGATTTCAGAGCTGCACTTCAAGTCAGCGCTCAGCCTCCCACAGGCAGTTTAAAAACGACTTCAGCATAAAGCTTTTTATTTAATGATGGTGTTATTCTCTTTGTGTGGTAACGTACTCTTTTATTCTTTTTATGATTTAAGATCACTAACAGTACTGGCCTGTGCACCGTGTTCTATTAATATCAGCCCGATCCCACTCCGAACTCCTCAAATACAGAAACTATTTCTCTCTCTTTTATTTGTATACACTTCAAAACTTGGTATTGCATGGACCTCTTTATTTTATTTTTCTTTGTCTATAAGGATTTTCCCAAATCAGGTTGAACGTAGGACAAATTGAAAGTTTGGATCGATCATCAATGATTTAAAATGTGAAAATGTACATTAAAGGAGCAGTATGTAACTGTGACACCTAGTGTTTAAAATGGGTACTGCAGTCTAAATTCAAAACATTGCAGAGAGCTGTCTCCCCCCCCCCCCCCCCCCTCCTCTCTAGAGTGGATGCTCACGCAGGTCACCATGTGGTGGACTCTGAAGCTTCAGTGTTTATCCAGCTCTGCATCGGTCTGTAAACCTTTCTGCGTTCTAACCTCTCTCCATTTTTCAAAAGCATCTCCAATATTGATCCTAGTTTGAGCACGTTTCTGCTCGTGGAGCTTATTAGAAACATGCAGAGGCTTTTTAGGTCGGGTACAATCACTTCTATCTGAACCAGTTCTCTTGCCCGCTTCCATCGCTGCAACACCTGTTGGTTTGACCTGATAACTGCTCTCATATCTGGCAAACCGAGGGGCGTCCAAAACGGCCGTGTGGGGGTGCCTTAAAACCGCCTACCTTCTCTGGTCCAAACAAATCCAGAGCATTCAGGACCAGAATCTAAAGTTAGAAGGAGGACATACTGGCTGCTGCATTGTTGTCAGAGAAGCCAGCACTTCAACATAGCATGTTTCCTTAATGACTGATCATAGAGTAAGGTCACTTTATCATCTCAGTCACTACACATCTCACTGATTGGTGCTTTAAGGAAATGTAAAACATGTAGGCAATGTCACTTGTAGGACTGAGTGAAAATCAAAATGTCATCATTATAATAAGAGCGTTCACGATAAACACATCACAGCAGCCTGATTGCAATACATAATTTTCTGGAAATAAGCAGTGCTTCTCACTCAGCATGCACACATCTTACCTACTGGATAGAACCCTGGGTGTTGATGTCCAGGCGTTCACAACATGTTGATGCAGTCAGATGAAGCTTCAGCGAGCTCACAGCTGCTCTCAGAACAGTTGGTGAGGATTTAGTGGTGGAAAAAAAACAACTGCCTTTTGTTTTCATTTTGGATTCAGGAGAAACATGCTGCAGAAAGTTATTGTGAAAACATAAAAAACAGGGATTGTGAGTTAAAGCTAATATGCACTCTTTAATATTCATTTATTGCACTTCATATTGTTATCGCAATATAGAGCAATGTTAACGTGCATCACATATTTTTCTGATATGGTGCAGAGCCTGTCACTCGTGATGTGAGGGATTTTAAAGTAATAGAGTTATAATCACATGGACTGTGGGGCAGCAGGCTGCTCAATCCTTTCTCTAAACTGTTTCAGATTCTGTTTTTGATCGATCTTTGCATGAATCTCTAGACTGAATGCACTCATCGAGATTGTTGTTTAAATGTGCTGTCAGAGTCAGAACACCTTTATCTCCAGATGTTGGAGAGACAAACACTTAGCTTAAAAACTGCTTTGATGATGCAATCTGGGAGACAGCAGCTGTTTATATTTAATGATAATAAAAAGCTACTCCAACATTTAAGCCTCATCAGGAACACAACCGGGCACTTCAGCCTCCAGTGAAACTGAATGAAACCTGAAAACACGTCTTTTGCTTTTCTCATTTGTCAGGTGTGAAAATGGAGCAGGATGCTGCTAATGGAAAAGAGGTGTTGCGAATGTCCTGTTGGCTATTAGAGCTGTCAGAGCGAATAAAATCCAATTTATTCTAATGCACAGCTTTGACACCCTCTCACCCCCTGGAGACCCACCTCTGGTCCCTGACCCACAGCTTGGAGAACCACGGCAGTAGTTTGAAATGTGGAGCTATTTATTAATGGAGGAGAGAGGTTACGGTGTGCTGGTTTAGTTTGTGGGCTGTCAGTGAGATGAAGATGTTCATATCGTGCCTTTCTCTCTCTCTCTCTCTCTCTCTCTCTCTCTCTCTCTCTCTCTCTACGAGAAGCAACGCAGCAATGAGGAGGAGAGTAAATGTTTGATTTAGTTAACCGTGGTGAACGCTGCACAGCAGCACAGTCGGACACTGCCTCGTATACTTAACGAGGACTCTTTCTGTCCTTTGTCTCGGTGCTTTGTGTTACTAATAAAGTGTGTGAATATGAGCTGCAATGAAACAGAACGACTTCTACAAGCAGCATCATTATCTGAGATTTGCACGGCTGGTTTTTATAGTGCTGAAGTGGTTAATGTGTTTAAAACTGTGTTGTTGTGTGTTTTGTTCCTGCTGGATGTGAAGGTGTGATTACTCAGTGCAGCTGGGGAAAGAGGCAGAGGAGGCAGTTAGGGAGGAAGAGAGGTAGGAGGAAGACTCTGTTCTCCAATAGTCAACCCAAAAGGAGATTTCACTCTGCAGCTGAGAAAACAAACACCCTTTAGTGCTCAGTTGTACCGCTGAGATGAGAGATTTTCTGTTAAATATTGATAGAATGGGCAGTTTCATTTCAGAGCAGCGTGTTTGTGTCTCTGTGCTGTGGATTGGAGTGATTTCCACGCCAGCTACACGACGAGAGGAGAGTTGGTTGCCTCCTGTTCTGCGAGCTGGTGAAACTTTACTCAGTCGAGTTAAGAGCCCAGAAAGAGGTCAAAAGGTCAAAACAAATCCACGCACTCTCTGAGATGTCCAGATGTCCAGAAAGAAAATACAATCTGGGATTTGAGAAACAGGAGAACTGGCGCTTGGAGTGAAAAATACAGAGGGCGTATGGCAGCACTGCTTCCACTTGTTTCTGCTCCAAAACCCGTCTGCATCCTGTTAATTTACATTTCTTGCCTGTTGCATACTGTCTGTATGGGTCTGTTTTCTTTTTTCACTTCTTTATTTAGAGGACAGCTGTGCAGCTCACAGAGCATCTTTGGTCTGAAGTGAGGGATGTTTGCAGCAAATTAAGAATTTTCGTGAAACCCTTTTTCTCAATGTCCACATACAAAGAAATGTGCATCTTTTTGCTCAGTAACTGCATTCTATATTCTCTTCCTACAATTTAAAACAGGGGATTAAGAAGCAGGAATAAATCAAAGGTACAAAAAGCTAAATATATATTAACTAATCCCATTCATACACATTCATACGCTGCCGACGAAGCAACGGGAGCCACTTGAAGTACATACTGCAGGAGCTGGGGATCAAACTCAGACCTTCTGGTTAGGAGATGACCGACTCTACCAACTGAGCCGCAGAGACGTGTAATAATCTCACTCAGATGCTGGATGACTTTTAGAATTTTTTTTTTGTTATTGTTAGTTCATCAGTTCACATTTCCTACAAACATCTCCATTTTGTAGTTTGGTGGAAGGGTGTGTTGGATTAAGCGATGTCCGATGGCATCTACTTTTTATAGATGATGTTGTTCAGTTTTTTTCATCACAGTTCTGTGTGTGGGTTCATCCATGTGGGGAGTGAGTTCAAGGATCTGTGTAAAGGGTCGAAGACTGGTCAGTGGAGGGCGTTCTAAGGAACTGTTGTGTTCAAGAGAAATTTTCCTTTGACCTTAATTCTAACCTCGTGAGCTTTGGGCAGTGGCCAAAACAAGGAGAATGTGGATACAGTCAGCCAATCTGAGCTTCCTCACCATGATGGCTGGGTTTAGAGATAGGGTGACGAGATCCGACAACAGAAGGGATTTAGTAGTAGATCTGTACTCCATGGCTGATAAGGTTTTCCCTACGGCGCATTGCTTTGGATATTTTTCCGCGGCTCTTAACTGGTCAGAGGCCCCGATAAGACCCAGACCATGTAATCCACCTGCATGGATTACATGTTTCATCAACCCTTGCAATGCTTCGCAGTCTTCCTGGAGGAGCTTGAAAGACATTGATGGAAAGAAGAAAGTCTGGACAAACTTGTTTCTGCTTCCGCGCCAACCCCAGCTGGGATTACTGAAGAAAATGGATAGAGGGATTGATGATGTCAAATCAATTTCATGGAAAATGGGATTTCCATTCGTTGATTCATTTCCAGAATAATCTGCCAGGGGGAATTGTGTCTTGACTTGTCATGTTTGTGGTAGTCAAGTACAAGAACAACAACAATAAAACACTTTTTATTCTTTGCAATCAGTCCAAGGCCGTTGGATTGATTGCACAATTTGAGAACATAATAAGAATATCTCAATTAAGGCTTTTGTAGCCCTCGCCAACTACCCGATTGGTATTCTGCACTTTAATGTTTGTGATTATCACTCAAGTACACTGTAGTCTTTTCTTTGTGTTTCCGTAGCACCAAACTAGACTACCACTCGTGCTTTCTTCTTCTTTTGAGTTGGCCTTAAAGCGAGCACATCATTTACTGCCTCCTCCAGCAGCTCCGGTGGCTGACAGTAGGCAGCTTTTGTGGGGCAGCTCTCAGTTGTAAATGTGTTTGTGCGACTCGCCTGGGGGACGGCTGCTCGCTCTCTCAGCTGCTGTAAATAACAACAGTGTGCAGTTTGTGTGTCCTGTACCTCAGTGTTGTGTCTGCTGGGTTCAACTCTGTAAAACACTCGAGGCTTTATTGCTGACTCTTGTGCTGCTGCTTTAAATTAGAGGAGCTCCCTCAGGAACAGAGAGTGTACGCTGCCAAGCCAAAGTTGACAAAGTTCATAGATACTCTAAATGCACCTCTCTTAGCTGAACACGGTGAATGAATCAAACATAATGGACTGGCTTAATGATGCAACATACTGTACCACACAATACAGTAGAGATAAAAAGGTGTACAGTATGATGTAGGGAAACTCTGTCTCTATTCCTTTATCTTGTTCCTATATGTGTTATTATTTGTTGTATCCCTGTGATGTGGAGGTGTTTCGTTTCTTTGGTTTTTCCAGCTGAAATAAAAAAATGAATTCATTTCATTTTTTGAAAACAAGCTTTATGACTTTTAGAGTTTAGTGTTTGCCATTTCAGTGTTTGCTTCTTTTTTTGGCTGTTTGTTTGGCTGGTTATTTTATAGGCTGGTCGTTTGGTTTTATCGTGTTTGTTTGTTTGGTTGCTCTGTTGGCTGGTTAGTTGATGTGGTCGGTTGGTTGGTCAGTTGGTTAGTTGGTTAGTTGGTTGGTTGGTTGGTTGGTTGGTTGTTCTGTTGGCTGGTTAGTTGATGTGGTTGGTTTGATGGTTGATTAATTGGTTAATATGTGTGGTTGTATTGTTGTTTTGTTTCATTGTTGACGTGTTTGTTTTGTTGGTTTGTTGTTTTTAGGTCGTTTCATTGGTTGATTTTTATTGTTGATTTGTTTGTTTGGATGGTCTGTCGGTCGATTGGTTAGTTACAATGTTACAATGTTACAATTCACTTAGCAGACGCTTTTATCCAAAGCGACGTACATCAGAGAGTAAGTACAACACTAATCCATTCATACACCGCCACCGAAGCAGCGGGAGCAATGCAGGGTTAAGTGTCTTGCCCAAGGACACATCGGACATGTTGCTCAGCTGGGGATCGAACCCTTGACCTTCTGGTTGAGAGTCGACGACTCTACCAACTGAGCCACAGCCGCCGCACAGTTTCCTTGTTTATTTGTTGAGTTGATCAGCTGGTTGTTTATTTTGTTTGGTTGTTGGTTATCTGACATTCTCAGGTGTTACATCCTTCTGGTAAATGATTGTGGTGTGACCTCTCAGGTTGCTAACTTTACAGTTAAAATATCTTCAATCTATGAAACAAAAAAGGTTCCCGGCCGTGGTTAAACTGTCATCATTTGGGATGAAATCTGTAACTACAATAAGTAAAGTGTTTTATAACTTGGGCTTTGTTGACTTATTATAAAAAAGATGTATTAGATGTATAATGAATGAAAATGTAAAAGTGTACTTTTGTCTCTGCTTTAAGATGATGCGTAAAAGCTTCCTCTCTAATAGATGCTCCTGCATCTTTAATAATCTCGTGCTGGTGCAGAATTTCAATCTGAACCCTCTCAGAGTGTGTATCAAAGAGCATTAGCGTGTGTCCACTGGGCTTCTCCTTAAAAACAAATGATAAACAGATGCTGAGAGGGGCTGCTGTGCGGGACTCTTCTTGTTGCTAAGCAACTAGTGAAGATCCATTTGAAATCCATTGGCACTCTTTGGCTAAAAAGTTGTAATATTTTTAAACTTCGATGCTAAAAACATTCTCATCACTGTCGGGATTCTGCAGCAGACTCCTCGACTGGAGGTGAGGCTGAGCTGTGAGAGAGGCCGCCCTGTGGACACGAAGCTCGAGAAAATGATCCGAACTGATTCAACAGGAAAACTTCCATTAACACCATCAGACATGCAGATGGAGTCTGACTTCTTACCACTCAGATGTTTATTGTTCTGTTCTGGGATTAAATATGAGACCTCCAACCAGAAAACCTTTCAAAGTGAACCGACATCGGACTCAACGTGACAGACTGTTCGATGTAAAGCTTTCCAAAGGGTTAGAGATCCATTTATACTCAGAAAGGAAGTGGGTCCAAAGTGATGGATGTTTGCATGTTTGCGTTTCTGTCTTCTCTTCCTACAATTTAAAAGAGGAGGTTAAGAAGCAGAAATAAATCAAAGGTGCAAAAAGCTCAATACATCATGATATACGGGCTCAGTTCTCTTAACGGTGTTGTCTTCTGTAGGAATCATTTAGAACGCGACGGATGTCTTTGAAAAAAAATGTTTTTTTGAAGGTTAAGGAGCCGACTAATCTCAATACCATTCTGTTCCTAGTCTGGGCTTGAAACTATCCCAGCATGCATCGGGACAACAACAGAGAAGCCTCAGGGGAAAGTCGTCACTTGCCAATATTTCTAAACTTGGAGAATCATGTTGTCATACGTTCAGGAAGAGTTGCCCCCCCCCCCCCCCCAAATACAACAGACCTCCACATCAACTATAGTCAGACTTAAATATTTACTCTGATAATGTTTCTGATAGAAGAGGGCCTCTTGTTAGTGTAGTAGTTCCTCAAGACCGAGACCACTTTTTGAAGGTGTCGGTCTCGTCGCAGAATCGAAAGCAACTTTACTCGGTCTCAGACTGGGCGGAGTGGCTGGTCAAGACCACCACTAAGAGGTCATATACAGTAAAAGGCCTTTTCATTACTGTGATCAGAAGGAAAACTCCTCTTTCTAAAGGAACTAATAACTTCAATTTATTTGTAGTTTGATTTTTCCCCCCTGCACATAAGATGATGATTTTTCAGTGATGTTTATGGTCTTGGTCTCGACTTGGTCTCGATCCCTAAATGTCTTGGTCTTGTCTCTGCCTCGGGGCTCTCTTGCCTGCGATATGTCTTGCTCTCGGTTAGTTTGGTCTTGACTACAACACTACCTCTTGTTCAAGATATCTGGCTTCTAACTTCTGACTCTCTTCAGCAGGCCTTAGCGACTTCCATACTCCTGCATTACTGTGTGTTTGCAATGATTGAAGCATGCTTGAACACCTATATGCATGCACACAGGCGCGTGTGCGTTTGTATATGATGCCTTTGTAATCATATCCCACATGCTGTGTATTCCATCATATAAGAGAGTTTTAGAGTGAGGGTTTGGTAAAGACCCTACACAGTTACAATCTCAGAGGACACGGAGTGGGTCCGTATCCGTGTGTGTGTGTGTGTGTGTGTGTGTGTGTGTGTGTGTGTGTGTGTGTGTGTGTGTGTGCGTGTGTGTAATTTTCTGCCTATCTAGCTCTCCTGCCAAGAACTGAATGGACATTTAAACCAGCTGCCTGCTGCTGAAGGCATGTGGGGTAAATTAGAGGGCTAAGAATAGAACAAGCTACAGGAGGATGTGTGTGTGTGTGTGTGTGTGTGTGTGTGTGTGTGTGTGTGTGTGTGTGTGCGCGTGTGCGTGTGCGTGTGTGTGTGTGTGTCACCTCTTTATGCACTTGCTGTCCTACCTCAGTTGAATCACGGGACCGTTGACCGGTCTAAGAAAGGTCTGAGAAACCTCTTCAGAAGAGTCTAACTCACAGCTGCTCCGAGTGTTTCGGGGTTCATTAGACAATAATCACGTTTAGATGGGCTTGGAAAATGTGATTAAGATGATAATGGGGCTGCATGCAATATTTCATTATATCCTCGATAAGTATTTCTGACTGGAAGTGTCAGATGAAGTCCCCTGAACTCAAGGCAACGTCTTTAGACTGCTTTTGAATTTCAAACTAAGAGTCCAAATATTAAATATTAAAAGCAGAAAAACTGCTCATCATTTCTTACTAAATTAATTACTTCAACACAACAGCACATCAAAGTCATTTTCTGTGAACTAATTAATTACAAATGTATTTTTTCATCCACATAACTTTCAGAATAAAGCTGAAAACCATCATTCATCAAAGCAAACATTTAAGACTCTGAAGTGTGCAGCTTTATTAAGAGAAGTGGTGACGTATCAGATACATGAGGAGGTTTCAGAGCTGCAGAGCTGCTCTACATGTTTCACACACTGACAACATGAAAGCTGAATATGAGGAGAATACAGCGCAGCCCTCACCTGGCAGCCCTGCAGCGTGAGCCGCGCGAGATATGAGCTCATCCCTGCCCAAACAAGGAAGTAGACCGCTATATGAAGTTATTAACAGCTCCTGACCATTCAACAACCTTTGTATCCACGCAGCCCGTTTCATCCACTGAGCTATGATTTCTTTTTTGTTGCTTTGGTATGGGAACAGCCATCCATAATGTTTGAATTGTACTGGTATCAAATCAAAGTTTTAAAATCTGGTATCACGACCATAACCCATATGTGGACCCTTCTGAGGACTGTCCAGTAGCTGAACTTTTTAACAACAGAGCCCTGAAAGCTCAAATTTACAAAATGTAACTCTTTATAGATATCGAACCCCTCTTCGTGAGTGTCCTCTGTGTCCCTACCCTCCCTGCCTCTCTCGACTGAGGCAAAGAATAAAGTCAAACTCAAAGGTTGAAGGTCAAAGGTTTGATTCCTGCCTCTAATGTTGGCTTAGATAAAACATCTCGTGTGTGAAACTCTCTGAAGGTGGGTTGGTCTCTGTAAAAGTGTTGGTTGATAAAAAGCTGTGATCTCTGTGTTTCTCTGATTACTTGCCAAATCATGCTGGCACGGTTCTGCCTGTCTGTGCGAGGCTAAATGAGACTAAGCTTGTTTAACAATGGACACATTCACCTTAGCTGTATTACAGTGGGAGTAGTTACTGTGTGAGTGCCAGGGCCTCGGATGAAACACCACAGAGAAGACGTCGCGCTGCCAGAGAATGCTTACTCAGCATCTTCAGCGAGCACACAATGTTAATGAAGAGTGCTGAACAACAGGAGAAAGTAATCCCCCTCTCTCTCTCTCTCTCTCTCTCTCTCTCTCTCTCTCTCTCTCTCTCTCTCTCTCTCCGCCCCTCAGAAACACAAAGTGGATCTGTTCTACAAGGTCCGCCACGTGATGATGGAGCTGATCGACCTGAGGAGGCAGCTGCTGTCGGGTCACCTGACGCAGGACCAGAGCCGAGACGTCAAGAGGCACATCACCGTCAGACTGGACTGGGGCAACGAGTGAGACCACAAACACACACACACACACGTACACGTATACATGCTTACATCATCACAAGGTTCATTAAGTAACAGCTGTGGAGCTTTGAATCGTGGCCCTAAAGTCTTCGTCAGCAGATAAGACTGCCAACTAATCATAGAATTGTAGGTGATCAATAAACAAAGACTATGACCAACAGTTGCAGGGCTTGTTATTATTATCACTAAAGCCTGATTAATACACCGTAGCTTCCTGTAGCCATTTACCTACGCAGAAGCCTTTGTACGTAGTCTGATGTGCACCTTCACGAAAATGTACCTATGCATCAAAACCACGCAGACTGCAAGCCCTGTGATTGGTCCTCTGTCATAGAAGCAGTCTCTGAGTAATGTATACAGGAGTATTGTGTGGACTCTGGTGTGAGATAAACGGCTACAGACGACAAACCATTTTCGTCAAATCTACTTGCAAAAATATCTGAAGTGATTTCGTCATCCGTGTCTCCCAGGGGCCGAACAAGTGCGAAAAAAATCCCTGTTCTCTGCCTCGAGTGATTTAGCGGCCGTATGTCCATCTCCTCAGATGTCTCCTCTCTTTTCTTCTTTGCAATTATTGCAGTAAAATCAACTGCTGCTCAATATTCATCATCTCCAACCCCTAACATAACACTCTGGTTCAGTCACCACGGAGTATTGCAGAGCTACACAGACACCATCGCACTGTGTAGGCCACTACGGTGAAAGGATCAGGCTTAAGGGTCATATGGAGTGATGTTGTGCTTACACATGTGCTGGTCGTCCTCTGCTAACAGTAAGACTTCTAGTTTCTCCGTCACGTGTAGAGAAACCTTTTTTACTGTTCACCGAGTCTTTACCTCAAAGCCAGCCGTCTGCAGGTGAAACCAGGTTCTGAGATTGAACAGGAGGTAATCTACACGAACAATATCCCCGGAGGCCACGTCTGAAATGACTTTCATATACTGTATGTGTGTGTTAGTGTTTCTGTGTGTCCAGACTTTTTTAACTTGGGGGCACTGAGTTATGCGGGGGGGGGGGCTGACAATTGTGGGCACAGACATACAAATTAATTAAACGTTTTACCCTTTCTACATGCATACATGCTGTGAATCAGTGGTCGTCTCTCAACCAGAAGGTCGAGGGTTCGATCCCCAGCTCCTGCAGCCACATGTCCGATGTGTCCTTGGGCGAGACACTTAACTCCAAGTTTCTCCCGCTGCTTTGTCAGCGATGTATGAATGTGTATGACTGGATGAGTTAATACTGATGGTCTCTTTACACAGCAGCCTCTACCATCAGGGTGTGAATGTGTAGGTGTGACCTGCAGTGTAAAAGCGGTGCACCACAGGTTACATTAATAAACCAACAAACGATATGAACTTATAAGAAAGCCATTCAATCAACATATCAATCTTCTTAACTTGATTCTTTGGGGACTCAAAAACAAAGATGGATGTACAAAGTCACACTTTTAACTAACTAGAAAATTAACTTCAAACTCTTCAAACTTTGACATTTTATGGAAAGAGCAAAGTATTTATTTACAACTGAAAGAACAGCCTGAATAGTTCATTTGTACTTAAGTCCCGCCTCTGATTAGGCAAATAGCCAATCATAGGATTGGAAGTTGGGGTTGCACTTGGGGTGGTCAATTAGATTTCAAGGGGGTCCATGCCCCCCCTGGCCCCCCCCTCTGGACACGCCCCTGCTGTGTATGTCAAAGTGTATTCACGTTTATAGCTATGTTTATGTAACTGTGTCCATATGTAAAAATAAAGTCTACGAGGTCTCTGTGAAGGTTGAATAAAAGACACGTTTTCTTTCCCCTATCTTCATCTTCTTAACTTCATCTCTCTCTCTCTCTCTCTCTCTCTCTCTCTCTCTCTCTCTCTCTCTCTCTCTCTCTCTCTCTCTCTCTCTCTCTCCCTCTCAGACACCTGGGTCTGGACTTGGTGCCGAGAAAAGAGTTTGAGATGGTGGATGAGGACCAGATCAGCGTGTCAGATCTGTATAAAATGGTGAGACCTTATCTGAGGGATGTTTTTGGTTTGTGTTTGTGTCCGTAGATAATCAGCCTCCTGTTGGTTTGGTTCTGATTCTCTCTCCTGCCGTCCGTCCTCCTCAACATCCCTCTACTTCTGATTCCCCTGATAGTTATATTAAAGTGTTCTGATGCAAAATGTTCCATCCTGAAGGCCAAACGAAAATGGAAGAGAAAGTTGAGTGTGGGAAGCTGTAATGTGACGAGTATTCTTGGATCCTCATGGTCTCTTAGTAATACTGAATGTTCTGTGTCTTACATCCGTCTACTTTAAATAGCTGAGCTGTAACAGTCAAACAGTGTGGTCTGAGTGATCCCCTCCTTTGTTCTGTTGCCTGGAGACTGATCTGGAGACAGGATGAGAGACAGAGGGGGAGAGACGGGGAGATAAAAGTGCTGAAGTTGATGAAAGCTGCAGCGAACAGAGAACGCACTGAAAAAAAAGGAAGCATTACAGATATTTATGATGCACCACGATGAAGTACATCAGCCTTTTGCTGTATCATAAGAGACTGTTTAAATCCAGAATGTCCTTCAGGGAAGTAAACATTCACGATAAAGACAAACAGCGACGAGAGATGGATTTCAGTTTTAAGCTGGCACATTCCTTCAGTGGAAACGACTCTTTAGTTTTGTTGTCTCAGTTTGATAAAGTTGAGAAGGAAAAGGTCGAGATGCAGAAAAAAACAAGATGTACTAAATTAATCACCGCTGCTCCCTGTGGTGAATTAACATTAATGCAGGGTCGGCAGAATAAGAGGCGACATTGGAGAAACAAAAAGAACTAAAAAAAACAAAGTAAGCAACGAGAAAGTTTCCACAGAACGAGATGATTCACTGTGAATACAAAACTCCTGAGAGGGGATGTTTGTTGGAGAGAGTTTGATTATTCAGAGGACAACGTGTCCTTCGATGACAGGAAAGGTAGACGGACTCTAAACGATACTTTAGAGAGTAACAGATTCACAACAGGAATGTTTAGTTAAAGTTGTGAAAGTTTGTTTTTTATGAAGACACATAGCTCCTCCCTGAGGTTTAGAAGAAGATCATGGTTGGGGTTAAAGTTATTCTGGAGTAGAGGTAGCGCTCGATCTCACAGAGACGTGTCGCGCTAGGCGTGGTCGCTCAAAAACGCCAGAGCACATCAGGGGGAATAAACAGCTGGGAGCGCCTGTGGCTGCGTGCGAACACGGGCGACCAAATAAAATCTGTTGGAAAAAATAGATTTGAGCGAACAGAGCTCTCTGCTTTTTTTTGCTCCTAGACGAGGAGCGGGTAAAATGTCATGAGAAGCGGAGGTAACGCCTTCTACTTGATCTGATCGGCTGCTGACATTGACGAGCGCTTTTTAAGCTGAAAAGTTGAACATTTGTTATTTTTTATTTGCCAAAAATACGCTAAAAAAAGTGCATCACACGGCAGCAGAGAAGAGCGCCAAGCAAGCCCGCTGTACCAGAAGGAAACAACGGTTTTGCTGGCGACGCTTTTCTTTCACGTCTCTGTGTGATCGAGCTCGTACTCGACGTTGGGCTGCTCGATTATGGCCAAAATCCTAATCACAATGACTTGATTGATATTAAGATCACGATTATTAAACACGTTTACTCGTTGATTTTACAACATTTGTTTCACGTGAAAAATTAATGGAACTGAAACACTGTGAACACTTTAAATAATAATAATTATCTATGATTTTGAGTTAGTGATGATGGACTTTGAAACATTTACCACACACGATGCAACCTACAGACAACACGACTCAGCATGCAGCAGAGTCATTGTTCAATCTCTCTATCTTGTTCTCACGATCGTGGGAAGACAACATCGTCATTGAAATTGATTTTTCTACGACAGGGCATCGTTGTTCCTCACTCATTAAGTCTGCATTAACGTGACGTGTGCGGGTCAGACCAGCAACAAACAAACAATGTCTTTGAACTCTTCTGATCGTAATAATCCACCACACTGAGTCCCCACCATTTCAATCCAGTCAGAGATTAAATCCAAACACTGTTCCAAAAACTCGGCTATTGCACTGACCTTTTTCTGACACCTCATAACAGCCAATGAGAGCCGCTGTTGAAGGAGCGGCTCTCAGGAGGTGCCTCCCCCTGTTCTGACTGCTGATTGCACACGACTGTGCGGATGACTGACATCTCTTGTAGCCAATGAAATTCTCTAAACATCTGACTATTCTGAAAACAAATGTGGTGCTGATACTCTAGATCAGTAGCTTTCTTCATCTCTCCCCTACCTTCTTTCCTTCTCTCTTTTCCCATCTCTCTTTTCTCTTCACCCTCTCATGCTAAGTGTATTACTCAGTTTAACCTCCATTTATGCCTCCTGCTGCGATGGCATACAGAGGTATTCCATATGCAAGATATGTACACCATTGCAGCATATGCACAATTAAGCACTTCTGTTACTTTGATTGTTTTATTGCGATTGTGATTATTTCTTTGCACTATTTTGTTGAAAACTCAATAAAAATATTTCGGGGTAAAAAAGAAGAAATTCTCTAAACATGGATCTGCTGCTTCTATCAACACTTCGGGGTGATTTCTTCATGCACACACTGAGACTGATTTAAAGTAGGAGTGGTAGGCATACAGTAGATAGACTTCATGATTTATTTGGAGAAAACAGACAAATCTGTGCAACATTATACATTAAACACCCCCGTAGAGCTGGAGTGGAATGATCCGTGTGCTCGCCTTTGAGACTGGCAGTCGACTGAGACTCTGACCAACGAATCTTCGACTATATGGGGTCAGCCCTAGTGACAAGAATATCTTTATATCTGCTGCAGACATCAGTCACTGTCGACCCTTCGTGCTCTCTGTAACTGCTCAGCTACTCTTCTCAACCATCCTCTAAATAAAGAATTGATTTAGAAAAAGAAGTCACAAAGGTCCAAGGACATTTTTATTGTTAATACAGTTAATATAGAGAAGGAGAAAGTGTGCCACCAGCACCATGTCCACAATGTGAGAATAAAACACGTGTTATGTTTGTCACACGGCCTCTGTGATGATATTTTTCTAACGCCAGCCGTACGCAGTGAAGCAGCAGATCATTTCTGATTAGT
Source organism: Tautogolabrus adspersus (assembly GCA_020745685.1). Classification (NCBI taxonomy): domain Eukaryota; kingdom Metazoa; phylum Chordata; class Actinopteri; order Labriformes; family Labridae; genus Tautogolabrus; species Tautogolabrus adspersus. The sequence goes on along the minus strand of CM036538.1, from coordinate 2,127,183 downwards.
TACCTGCAGAATCCAGAGTTGAGAGGGCGATGAGAAAGCGGCCGAAGGCTAATTTTCTGCTCAGGTTGTAATATTTGCAGATGGCGTGCATCTGACAGTCATTACTTCAATTCATCAAACAGGTTTTCATTCCTCGCTCTTTCTGCTCTCGCACAGCCGCTCAGAGATTTATGATTTGTCTAGAGACAAGACGGAGTAATGAGTCCGCGGGGAGTTTGAGCATTTTCATCATTTGAGGAAGAGAATAGAGAGAACAAAACAGAAAAGCACAGAGCAAGAAGAGAGAAAGCTGGAGCGAAAAGGGGAGAGGATGCAAGGGGGTAGGAGATGAGGAAAGAAGAAAAGCAGACGGAAGAGGAGTAAAGGATGAGAAGAGAAAACAGAGGGAAAGAAGGAGGAGAGTAAGGACGATAGAGAAAACTAAAGAAAGGATGGGAAATAAGGAGAGGAAACAAGGAAGGGAAAGTTAGGAAGAGAGAACAAGGAGAGGAGTGAAGAGAGGTGATGAGAAGAAAAGAGAGGAAGTGAGGAGAAAAGAAACGAAAGTCATGTCATAATATAAGGAGGGGAGACAAGGAGGCAAGGATAGAGGGAGGAGAAGAAGAAGTAGCAGGTAATGAAGGGGGGATGAAGGAAACAAGGAAAGGAGAGAAGAAGGGAAATATCAAAGAGCGAATAGAAAAGAAGAGGAGAGGAAATGAGGTCCAAAGACAAGGATAGAAATTAAATAAGGAAAGGAGACAGGATGAGGAAAATGCTA